>ML664161.1:4647909-4811320 GCA_007570785.1 Antilocapra americana | reverse complement strand
GGGGGAGCATGTGTAGATCCATGGCGGTTTCATGTTACTGTATGGCAAAACCAACACAATAAAGTAAAGAAAATGTTAAAAATAAAAAAAAAAATACATGTCAAATCATGTCACTCCTCCATGCACTCGCCTCCAATCATCCCCACGTCACTCGGAATGAAAGCCAGGAACTACACTGGCTTACAAAGCCCTGCATGTTTTGACCTTCACTGCCTCTTGGGTTTCATCTTTGGTTTCTCTTGCCTTATTCATTCTGTTTCAGTCACAGTGGCCTTTTCCCATTTCCTCCAACATGGCAAACATCTCCCCAAATACAGGATTGCTATGTGCTATTCCTTGTGCCTCAAATACTTTCCCTCCACACATCCATGTTGCCCACCTCCTTCAGGGCCTTGTTCAGATGTCTCCTTTTAAGTGACTCCCTCCCTGATTACCCCCTCTAAAATTGAAGACTATACTCAACAATTCAGGTTTCTCTTTAGAGCTTTATTTTTTTCCTTAGGGCTATGACTCTGTAAGCCACAGGGCTTCCCAGGTGGCACTAGTGGTAAAGAACCTGCCTGCCAATTCAAGAGACATAAGAAACACACATTCAATCCCTGGTGTGGGAAGATCCTCTGGAGAAGGGCACAGCAACCCACTCCAGTATTCTTGCTTGGAGAATCCCAGGGACAGAGGAGCCTGGCAGGCTACAGTCCATGGGGTCGCAAAGAATCAGACATGACCGAAGCAACTTAGCATGCAAGATACTACAGGTTGTGCCTACCTAGTTTATTGTCTAAATGGCTAAAAGTTCCATGGGGCACAACAGCTACTGTCTCTCTCTTTTGTTCCCAGCTGTATCCATGGCACCTAAAACAGTTCCGAAACATAGAAAAAAATTTGATTTATTTTGGTGAATGGAGCAAATAATTGAATGAATACCATGAAGATCTGTCTAGGAGTTGAATGTGTTGAGATCACTTGTCACATAGCCAATAGCATTAAAAAGGTCTTCTAAATCTCTTGAATATGAAATTTGTTTGCTAGCTGTTACTATATAGATATTGTGGTGGATATTAATTTGCAGATTCAATAGCTCTTCATTTCTCTAAGTCACATTTCTGCTCTGAACCCCTATCTGGCCCAAATAGTAGGAAATATTATTCATCACTGACCTCCTCTCTCCTTTGCCAGGATGTGTAAAGGTCCTGGGAATCTAATGAGGTCCAGACAATTTGGCAGAGAGTCTCTGGTTTCTTCTCCTGATAGATTTGCATGCTGCCTTGGAGGCAATCTGCTGGGCTGCCTCCCTGCCAAGCTCTGACAGCACAGACTTTGCCAAGTTTAGAGCCTTGATGTCTTGGATTTTGTCTCCCTGAGTTCATTGTTAAATCATGCATCCTGCAGTTCTGCTACCTTCCATGGTAGCTGTGAGGAAGTGAGGCATGTGCTAATTCTCACAAAACCCTTAAATACCTTCCTCTTTGAAATCCAAGGCTGCCCGCACCTTTCCCTCTCTTCTGTGAAGGAGTCTTGTGTGATCTTTCTTTAAAACCCTTTAAGAAGGTAATGTTTTTCTCATCAAAATGAGAAAAGGAAATACTGATGTGTGTTCTGGGAAGTTGCTTAGTCATGTCCAACTCTTTGTGATCCCATAAACTGTAGCCTGACAGGCTCTTCCATGGAATTCTCTGGGCCAGAATACCAGAGTGAGTCGCCATTTTCTCCTCCAGGGGATCATCCAGACCCAGGGATCAAACCTACCTCTCCCACGTCTTCCTACATTGGCAGGCAGATTCTTTACCACTAAGCCACTGGGAACTTAATCTCACCTCAGAGCTTTTCTTTAGTAAAACAAAGGATATCATTTATTACAAAAAAGGTTTTTTAAGTACAGAATCTGGAGATACTGAAACATTCAGATTTTATATTTTAAAAACCCCTTTGCAATAAATGATATCCTTAGCTTTACTAAGAAAAAGTTCTGAGGTGAGGTTAGGGGCTTTGCTAAGGGTTAACTGAATATCACACCAGGACACACTTTTGGAAACAGAAGAGAACACTAGGGTTTTTTTTTACATCAAGGAGAAAAAATTCAGCTAAACTAACCAGCAAGCTAATGAGTAAAAACTGTGAATAACACAAAGGCAAATATGTTAAATTCTAGGACTCCTTGTATTTTATGATAGTAAGGAAGCTTACTGTATATATGCTCCATGGTTACCCATGGGCAAAGTTCTGCCAAGAAAGCTTGAGTTATGGAATAAACTCAATGCTTTATAATGTAGGGAACCAGATTTGGTCTCAACATTTTATAGATCATCAACAAGATACCAACATGATATTGTTTCTTTGTCTAATATATGAGATATTTTACATGAGGTTAGATTTTCCATGCAAGGAACAAATGCAACATGTTTTCCAGTGGAAGATGAGACCCAAGCCCAAAATGGAAACTAGAAGCTGAGAACAGCAAAGTTTCTATAGATTGTTACAGCATGTCTTGTAATTGAACAATTTTCTATGAAGTATGTGATGACCTTGATAAAGCATATCATCTAAATGAAATTTCCATAGGTTATAAAGATGAAAAATGAGGAATGGAGTGTGTTTGTTTTAGGCTATGGATACATATCTACCTCATAAGAAACTGTTGTTGTTTAGTCCCTAAGTCATGTCCAATTCTTCAGCAACCCCATGGACTGTAGCCCGCCATGCTCTTCTGTCCATGGTCTTTCCCAGGCAACAATATTGGAGTGGGTTGCCATTTCCTTCTCCAGGGATCAAACCTGCATCTCCTGCATTGGCAGGCAGATTCTTTACTACCAAGCCACCAGGAAAGTCTCATAAGAAATTACTCTTGCTCTATTCACCTTGGCCTTTGTTCTTTCTTGCTTGGTTCCCCTCTCTTTAATTTCTAGAAATATTAAAATAGCATAAAGAATGTGTCATTTAATATTGATTACATTATGTTGCTAAAAAAGAAAAGAAGCCTAAACTTTTTTTGTTATATTAAATTATTAAATTATTTTAAATTATTTTTCCTCTCTGTCATATGTGCCTCAGTGGTCCCTAATGATGATGATGGTGGTAGTGATTGGGGTATTGATGGTACTGCTGTAGATGACTGTAATTTAAACATCTAAAATATGTATCTCTTTTGTTCTCTTCCAGGAAGAGCAAATTTTACATTTGAGTGCACCATTTGACTCTGTCACCAAAAAGTGATGCATTTAGTCTTTTGAGATATCTTGGTATAATGCAACAGAAGCTTTAAAAATGGCATTTTAGTGGAGGATAGTGCAGGTATCAGGTGCCAGATCCCACCTTAATGATCCATATTAGAGCACAAATACTGTTGTCTACAGATTTTGAAGCAAATCTTAGTTCTATTTTTTATTCAGTCCAAGAGACTAGAGAATAAGAAGATCTATTCCCCCACATTTAATCTTGAGTCCCTGGGTCGGGAAGATCCCCTAAGAAGGAAGTAGCAAACCCATGCCAGTGTTCTTCCCTGGGAAATCCCATGGACAGAGGAGCCCAGTGGGCTACAGTCCATGGCATCACAAAAGAGTCAGACACAACTGAGCAATTGCACACATGCACATATACAACACCGACCACACACATGTACCTCTCTCTCTGCTTCCCTAGTCACCCTAATGGGAACTATATCTCTCCAGAGACTATACTTTTATAAGTTTGAAAGGCTTCTGCTATTGAGATTATATGTCAGTAGGGAATGGCAATGTCCAGGCTTAACATGTATTGGGATGAGGAGGACGAATTTTAGTTCTAGGCCCCAGGTGAATGTAATCTTGCCTTCCAGGCAGCATGTGATCATTTTTTTAACGGGTCTGTTGTGAAATCCACTGTGAGCGGTAAAAAAGCCTGTTGGGCTCCTGATGAATGTCTATAAAATTGGGTCCTGGTAGATTCATACCAAAAGCTGTGAAGACTAGAGGTGATGCAGCAAAACCATTGACTTGAGGGTTGTAAGACCTGGGATTGAGCTGGCAATTGCATTTGCTAGCTGGGTTATATCAAGGAAGTCCCTCTAACCTCTCAGTCTCAGTTTCCTGAGCCATGTAATGGAAATAATATTACCTCTGGGACAAATTGTGAAGGTTACATATGATCATATATGAAGAAACGTTTTACACAGTGTACACAGTGATATTGCTTCATAGTAATAGGTACTCTCAATTTCTCTCATGAGTTCATTTTGCAGTTTATTTATGCCTAAGGCTGCTGCATCAATCAGTAGCTATCTATAAAATTGTATAATTTTCTAGGCTTTTCTTAGCATTTCTAGTCCTTTTGAATCTCTCTTTTGGGTGAACCCAAAATACTCTTCAAACTCAGTTTGAATGCCTTTGGATGAATCTGCCTTTTCTCTGCTCAAGCATCCGCTCTTGCTGTGAGCTAGTTGCTCATGTACACAGCTCCAGGCTGCCTGGCTCAGGCTTTCCTCAGCTCTCTCATCTTGGTCCTGATCTGTACTTGACCTCTGGTATCTCTGGATAATCTAGTCTCTTGTCTGTTTTCCCACCCAGTATCAGAGTCTAATTTACCTTTCTTTCCAGTTGATTAGATTATACTCTTCGCTTTCTTCTTTTGGAGAAGACGAATAAAGTTGCCCAGTGGGGAAGTTTTTAGGTCTCTACTGAGAGCATTCCTACTGACTTTCCACACAGACCCACCTCCTGGCTACTTCACCCTCACTTCCAGTTTGCTGCAATTTTCCCTGGGACAGACTACATAGCTGAATCTGGGCTATCAGGCCAGGGCCTTTCCTTATTTACAGGGATCATTCTTTCAGGAATTCTTCTGGGATTCTCCCTGGTCTAGACTCTCCTGTTCCTCAATAGAAACTAGGTTCAGGTTGTCTTCTTTAAGTCTTCTGGGCTACATGCAAATCAGATGATGTGGTCAGATACTGGTGGGTATACCAATGAGCTCCTTAGGCCAAAGTATCAGAACCTCACCTAAGACCCCCATCCACTAAAAATAATGTGAGTGAGAAGAATTAACTTGTTTGGCAAGTAAAAAGAATGTCCTCGTTCATGCTCACTCAGTCGTGTTCAAGTCTTTGCAACCCTATGGAAAGTAGCCTACCAGGCTCCTCTGTCCCTGGGATTTTCTAGGCAAGAGTACTGGAGTAGGTTGCCATTTCCTTCTCCAGGGGGTCTTCCTGACCTGGGGATAGAACCCACATCTCCAGTATTGCAGACAGATTCTTTACCACTGAGCCACCAGGGAAGTCCAAACATTACATACAACTAGCTAGAAAATATCAGAATATATAACTCCTCAAACAAAAAGTTCCTGTAATATTAATACAGGTCCTGATAGATTTACTCTGTCATTAAAAAATGTCATTCTATTCTTTGTCACCATTAGCGATTTTGTCCTTCAAGTCTGTTTTGTCTGATATTAGTGTCATCATCCCAGTTCTCTTTTGGTTACTGCTTTCATATTACATCTTTTTCTATACTTTTACTTTCCACCTGTTTGTGTCTTTGAATCTAAAGTGTGTCTCATATAGACACATATAGTTGGATCCTTTAAAAAATTTATTTATAATTAATGATAAGGTAGAATAGTAAGACATGGCCAATCAACATTTATTATTCATCCCATTGAAAAAAGATATTGTCATCTCCAACTTCCGATGCAGATCCAGCCAATGACAAAATAAAATATTTCAATTCCCAACTAGCATAACTTCAGTAATTTTCTTGTTTTCCCATTTAAATACTTGCAATTTTTATTTGATCAGCCAGTCCAATTGAGGTCTGACTCTCATGTACCTTTTCCCAAATAAATGTTTCCTCAATAATTTCATCTGAATCTTTGAATGACAGTGAGGTGAATTCTTCTTTACTGGTACAGAAGAACTTTAAAAGGAAGCTTTATATCTGTTTGGATAGAAATCCATCTACATATATATAACGTATCTTAGAGTGCAAATACAACATTTATTGCATATTAACTAAATACTGTTCATTACATGAAATTTTGAGTCTGAAATGTAACATCTCTTTATGAAAATACATTAGGAAATATTAGCTGTGTAACAAAGACGTCCCAACAAGGACAGCTGTTGAGAGATGGAAAGAGCAGGAAAGGTAAAGACAAGAGAAATTATGTTCATCTTTCAAATTGGAGAAGTAAAAGGCAATGATTGAACAATAAACAAAAGTTTGAATTTAGAAAAAGATATCATAGCATAAACTAATGTTTTTTTTCTTGACTAATCAAGGGAAATAAAACAGAATTAAAAAGAAAGAATCTACCGTGCAATTCAGTTGGATCAGAAAGAATCTAACATGCAATTCGATGTTATTTAATGTACCATTTGAAATTCCTTGCACACAATTCACATTTTCAAAATACTTAACTATTAAGAGCTGGTCAATTTCTCTATTTTTTTGAGACACATGCTTTCAAGATAAAAAGTACTTGAGGTTTATCTCATTGAACTTAGCTGAGGAACAGATGGTGTGGTACTGCATAGAGCAATGCTTCTAAATTGATGTTGGTCCCACAGTCTCCAACAGGGAAAGACCATTGTACTGAAAAGACCATTGAGTTCTTTTAGCTGTTATATGTTGTGTGTGTGTTAGTCGCTTGCTCAGTCTTGTCCAACTCTTTGGGACCCCATGGTCTGTAGCCTTACAGGCTCCTCTGTCCATGAAATTCTCTAGGCAAGAATATTGGAGTGGGTTGCCATTCCCTTCTCCAGGGGATCTTCCTGACCCAAGGATCAAACCTGAGTCTCCCTCATTGCAGGCAGATTCTTTACCATCTGAGCCACCAGGGAAGCCCTGTTGTATGTTATTTTAGAGCAAAGTAGAAACCTTGTTTGTGTGACTACACTAGCTCTTTTTGTGATACTCCAACCAGGCACTGAAGGAGGTCATCCTTGTAGTTATCACAGTGATGGATTTATAGATTAGAGTTGGACAGTTCACTGAAGACCCTGAAACTCAGTTTCATATTTTGCACATGAGTAAACTGGACCCAGATAGGTGAAGTGCATCCCTCCAAGTCTCAGAGCTGGTTCTTGGCAAAACAGGCATTGGAACCCAGTCCTTGAGCCTTTGCTTAACATCAGCAGTTCCCACCTCTGATTGTACATTAGAATCACCTAAGAGGCTTATTAAAAATCGTGACTACTAAACTTCATAGATCTGATCAAAATCTCTGGGGAATGAGGCTAGTGCATTAATAGTTTTGAAGGTCCCCAGGTGATTCCAGTGTAAAGCCAGAGCTGAGAGTCACATTTATGCTACTCTTGTAGAGTGAGAATGTTTACAAATATTAGCTCATGGATCAAAAAATCTTTTTCAAAAATTATTTTGTTTGGCCTCTGTTAGCATAAATGATGAAACAGCCATTGCTTTAGGGTAGGCAGATGAAAACCAAGGATAAAAAAGTGTTCCACCTTGAGTTTCAAGATGAATCTCAGAAAGTGTATAGCAAAAAGAATAGTTTCGAAAACTTGCCTTTTAATGGAAAGAACTAGACATTTGAGCAAGAAAAGAGTTTTTTGAATTTCAAAATAACCTTAGGTATCAAAAGTTAGATGCTGATGGACTCAGGCATGGCATATAAGGAAACCACAGGACAGAAAGGGTTAGGGATATGTTGAAGTCATTTCCAACCACACAGAAATTAGAATAAAAGCAGAAATGATGATTACTTATTTGGGCTGGTGGGCAGAAGGCTCAGAGAGAATAGGAAGCACACAAGAGATACACATCATAGGCTGGTTATCTACTGTATTAGGATTCTTCAGAGAAACAGAACCAATAGGACATGTGTGTGTGTTTCTTTATTTATAACATATTTATGTACTTATTATTAAGGAATTGGATCACACAATTATAGAAGCTGGCAAGTCCAAAATCTGAAGGGTAAACTGGCATGCTGGAGACCCAGGGAACAGCCAATGTTGCAGCTCCAGTCAGATGCCCACCCACTGGCAAGGGTGGGTACAGTGTGGGTGAGAGAAGGGAGTAGAGGCTTGTTACATTCAAGCCTTCAGCTCTTTGGATGAGGCCACCCACAGTATAGCCAGCAATCTGTTTTACTCAAAATGCATTGATTTAAATGTTAATTTCATTAAAAAAAAAAAAAAACACTTCACAGAAACATCTAAAATATGTTTGGCCAAATATCTAGGCACCATGACCCAGTCAAGTTGACACTGGGTACCATGATCTAATCAAGCTGACACATAAAATTAACCATCACACCTGATACATGTCCAATTATGCTTAGACCACATTTACCTCCTTCTCTCTCCTTTCCACTCTGCCCAGTCAAGACTCAGGGGGGAAGAATATCTGCTCTCAGGTGGATTTGAAGACCCAAAGGCAAAAAAAGAAAACCCACAAAAAACCCAAAAAAACCATCCTGAGAGTTTGTAGACCGAACAGCCAATAGGAGGATCCTCACATCCCTAAACCTTATGCACTGCTAGAAATACATTTAAAAAATAGGATAGGGTAGAAATTCCTGGTGGCTCAGTGGTGAAGAATCTACCTGCCAATGCAGGGGCCATGGGTTTGATCCCTGGTCTGGGAGGACCCCACATGCTTTGGGGCAACTACATCTGCATGCCACAACTGAGCCTGCACTGCAGCTAGTGAAACCCAAGTGCCTAAAGCCTGTACTCTGTAACAAGAGAAGCCACCACAGTGAGACGCTCACACAGCACAACTAGAGAGTGGCCCCTGCAGCAATGAGGACCCAGTGCAGCCAAAAATAAATTAATTAATAAAATAGGATAGCGTAGAAGTTACACAGGTGATTTGAAAAATCTTAGCATAGAGTCTTGCATATTGTGGCTGCTAAGTAAATGTTAGTTGCCCTAAAAATATTACAAGATATCAGATTTTTATCTAGTGAAACACACATAGTTACAACTTTTTAATCAAAGCTAGATTACGTGTAGGTTACAGAACTGTGGCGAGTTAAGTGTGGGAGGAGCCAGGCCAGAGATGTGCATAAACCCTCACCTAAAACTTAGAGTATTAGAACAACAATGCACAATAAAATTCATTTGCTTTCCATAAATTTATTTCCTCTCACCACTGAGCCATTTTCTATGTTTATTCATGATAATTTACTGAGAGAAAAGACACACAGCTTTTTAAAAATGTGTTTTAGACAGATAATGGTCTTAAAAGCAGGGGAAATATATCCAGTCATTGAACAGGTGTGTGCTTGCAAAAGAGAAATAAATGAACCTTTTAAAACACAATTTTTCACCAAAATGAGTTTTACTTCTAAAAAATGATGGCAATATACCTGGCAGATACTTAATATAAATTCATTTGAAAGGCATCCTAGATCTTTTTACCCAGTGATCAATTGCTTTGTCTTTATTTTTAGTTTAGAAAGCCAAAGAGAGAAGCCATAATTCTTCTGAATAATACAAACCAATATTCAGCTATTTGCTTGAATTTTATAGCTCTGTGTGAGATAAATGTACATTCATTTTGGTTCCTTATTTTAATCCTTAATTTGCACAACAAAGCTTTGTCATGTTATTAGCTTTCTGTGTTATACAATAGGCAGAGAGAATAGCATTAACTCTCTCTGACCAGATTGGCAATAGGTTGAGAATCTGTAAGAGTTGGATCTATAAAACTTAATCAAGGTATTGTTTTCTTTATTTATAGGTTTCACTTAGGTAAAATTCTATTCAGTGTTTAATACAAAATCTATTAGCATATTTGTATGTATATATGCAAACACATGGGGCTTCCCAGGTGGCTCAGTGTTAAAGCATCCACCTGCAATGCAAGAGACACAGGAGATGTGGGTTCGATCCCCTGGAGGAGGAAATGGCAACCCACTCTAGTATTCTTGCCTGCAGAATTCCATGGACAGAGTCTCGCAGGCTACAGTCCATGGGGTCTCAAAGAGTCTAACACAACTGAGTGACAGCACGCATAAACACACAGGCAAACACATACTCTAATATTCAGAGCAGAGTAAGGTTTATTAAAATGGTATTTTGGCCATGGGACTCAGGAATGCTAGAATCCTACCTCCCACAATTTTCAGGAAGGTGATATATGAAAAGAGCAATAACTAGTTAAACAAAAGGACATCTTATTATAAATTAAGTCTCTGCCCCAAAGATCATTGGCAAAGTCTAGTAAATTACACCCACTGTAATTTAGTAGAATTTACACCCCAGCTAGATATGTGAGGGAGTGCCATCCAGCTGAGCTCAGATTTGACATTAGGAAATGACCATTCTTATAGGACAAAAGCAAACAAAAGAACACTGGCTCTATTTGCCCAGCAATGACCAGACCTGACCACCAGACTGGCATGCATATCTCCCAGACCAAGGCAAAGTCTCCAGCAAGCAGGAGAGTGACAGGCAAAGTATGTGTATGTGTGTTTGTTTGTGTGTGATAGAGAGAAAGAAGGGGGAGAGGTGGGGATGGAGGGAAGGGAGAAGAAAGATGGTGCCCTTACCACTTTCCAAATATAGAAACAGGAGAATTAGGAAAAGGAAAATCAAAGCCACCTCAAAAGCTCCACCTGTAAAAAATGCAATGGGGTCAGTAATCAGTGTCTAGGCAGTTCAGCCCTCTTTCCTTGGGCTTGAGGAAGAGGGAGGGCAGAACTGCTGGCTTGAGGTCTGATTTGGTTGGGGGAATGAGTGAGAAAATGGGCAGAAAAGAAGCTGGAGCAATGCCAAGGCTCTCCTTTGTCCCACAAGAGTCCTTGTCTCAGTGAGATTTTTGGTGTTCATAAAATATTTTGTCAGCCCTATAACACATTTCTTTATATATAACTTTTTTTCAGCCCTAGAGATTTAACCTCAAGGAGAATATACTCAGATCTCACATTCATCCACTTAACACTTATTAAGAACAAAATTTTGTTTTGGAGGGGTATAAAGAATTAAGATGAATCCAGCTCTTGAAGCAACTTGCATTTTAGACATTATCAAAATAGCTATACTATAAAATATAAAATGAAAAGCACTTTAAAATATTTATAGCTCAAGGACACTGAGAATTTAGAAAAATGTTTTTTAAAAATTTAGCAATAATATATTACACTATGATAATTATAACATAATATGTTTTGGAGGTGGCTCAGAGGATAAAGAATCCTCCTGCAATGTGGGAGACCTGGGTTTGATTCCAAGGAGTGGGAAGATCCCACTCCAGTATTCCTGCCTGGAGAATCCCCATGGACAGAGGAGCCTGCCTGGCTACAGTCCATAGGGTCACAAAGGGTTGGACACAATTGAACGATGAAGCACAGCACAGCACAGTACAACCTTTTAGAAATCCTGAACAGAACTGATAGAATAGCTCTTTTAAAGAGAAAAAAGCAGCTAGGCAAATATACACCTGCACAATTCAAATATTGATGCATCTGCTACAAAGCTCTAAAATCAATTAGAAATTTGTTTCATGACTGCAATTAGCCTTTAAAAAGATGGGCATCTATTAACACAGTTTGGTAGTATAATGACAAGCAATTAGTTATAATTGTTCTATTCTGGAAAGAAATAATAATTGGAAACAGATGACTTCTAAAGGAATTTAAGAGTGAGCTTGCTAACTTAATTTTATAAAGTTGATGCAAAGAATTCATTTTAGGAATTTTCCTCTTTAGATATATATAGCACTTGAAGAAGGTAAAATTCTTTTCTAACTTTGACGATTTCTAGTTAGCTTTTCTGCCCTTCCTTCATCATCCTCACCCCATAAATTAGTTTAACCATTTACATTTTCCTTGTAATATAAGAGAAAATATCAGGGTACTTTTAAGAAACTGGAAGCTGAAGAAAATTTCCTACAACATGAAATTAATTATACTTATTTGAAAGATTTGAGGAGTTAGTTGGAAATTGCTGAAAGCAGACATCAGTTCAATACAGGAAGAACTTCCCAGAGATTCAGATGGATCAAAAATAGTTTTCTTCAATGTTTCTAATCCTTTAATTTGTTTAAATGTAAGCTGGAAAGCCTTTTACTGGATAATATAGAGTTGATCCAAGCATTCACTGGATGCTGTTGTGAAGCTGGACTAGTTGATATGTAAGATTTCTTTGTACATGAATGAAATTCTCTCCCTGATATTATTTTCTTTTTTTTTAATTGTGGTTTTGAAAAGCCATAAAATTTCCCATTTTCATTATTAAGTGCAGAATACAATAGTGTTACTATAGTCACATCATTGTGTAATAGATCACTATAAATTCTTCATATCGCAAATCAACCTCTATACCCATTGAACAACTACCCCTTTCCTCCTCTCCCCGCCCCCCACCCCCAGCCCCTAGTAACTATTGCTCTGCTTTCAGTTTTGAAGAGATGGAGCAGAGATGTTTAGAGTTGACAGGTAAGAGAATCAGCCACCTTAAGACATCTTTAATCGGGTATGTGAGTGAACACCAAACAACTAGGAAAAGCGGTAACTCAGCTTGACTCAGTTCTCTCAATTCTCTGGACCATGGAAACAGACCATCAGGCTTTTTCCAGTCACGTGGGCCTCTGAGGCCCTAGCATCTCGTTGGCCAGGGCTCCCGCGAAGTGTGGGACGAGCAAGAGGAGGGACCAATAGCGATGGGCCAATTAGGAAGCAGAGGCCCCTGCCCTGCGCTTGCGCAGTACCCTCTGGCCCACTCCAGGGAGCGCTGTGTTCCCGGTGTAGGTGCTGGGTAATACGTGTGGCAACTTGCCTGGCCACACAACACACCAGGGAGCTAGACGCAGCCCACTTGCTCCTGGTACCCTGTAGAAAGTAGCAGACAAGCCGGAAGGAGCCCCAGACCACTTCTGATACCAAGTGCCTCCAAAGGCCAAGCTCGCAGTGGCCCACCCAGCAAGTAGGGCCTCAGGAGGGGTTCACAAGTGGCAGAAAGGCTATTCCTTTGGGAGGTCTATCCTGGACAGACTGGGGGTTTCTTCCTGTGGACCTGGGCTGACTAGCTCCTGTCTTTCAGAGAGAAAGGGACAAGGCATCAGCCATGCAACAAGCAGCTCCCAGCAGCCTCCTCTTGGTCTACAGCCTGGCATTGGCACCTTTCCTCGCAGGTAAGTGTACAGAGTGTGTCCCTAGCCAAATCTCTCTCACCGCATCCCCACCCACATTGCTGTATCCCTAGCTGAATTATCCTCTGTATTCTTCTTTGCATTCTCTCATTAATGCGCTCATTCCTGCATTCCCACCCTTATTTCATTCTTGTCTGTATTCTGCAGACCTCAGTGACACTTTCCTTGTGGCTGCTGTGCTTTGCATGGACATCTGTGGTGATTATACAGACATCAATCCTGCCCTCATAGGTCTTACAATGTACCGACCAGTGTTGGGAACAAAGTTCTGAGTGTGAATTCAAATCGACTCCCAGCTCCTTACTGCCTGGCCTCAGGCAATAATGAAGGAGTTATTTGCACTGTGCCCTCTCTCAGAAAGTTGTAGTTGTGAATAGTATCTACACAATTAATTCCTGCCACTATTTTGAACTAAAACCACTAGGATAATCATGAACCTACACACGTGTTTCATTCAGGGAAAGGATGCAGCTGGGACACAAACACAGATGTGAAATAGTAAATGGTCTTAGGAAATCCTTCTATGCCAATCACCCTGTGTATTGAAGAAGAACTGAATATTAGAACTGTTAGAAGCATGACTATACCTAAAATTTTTATAATAGGAACTTTATATGGTTCTGTTGAGTTAAATAGAATATGGCCAGAAAATCTTTGGCGCCTATGTACAAAATTCCTACAAAAATGGCTCTGTTGCTGATTTTTTTTTAAAATCCCTGCATATTTCCTAATAAAGTATGCCTACTAGTATGTTTAGGCTATGGGAGTGAGTCGTTCAGACCTCTGAGGATTATAAAATATGTAAGGAAATATTTTACACAGGTCAAGTGAATAGATTTATTTGAAATAATAGCAATACTACCACTGGACATATACTATCATTGCTGATAGCTGTTAGAACTGCTGGCACCACAATGAGTAGATAGCCTCAATTTGGGATTTAGCTTTTATTTAGTCCATTGCCCTTGGTAGAGTTGGTTCACTCTGGTGTAGGTAAGCATCACCAACTTGAGTCAAACTGCTCTGGCCACACTGACCATAGGACCTATTCCTTTTAAGATCAGAAAATCAGATTTCAATATAAGCTTTCTCTTGGAAATAGTGTAATACATATTTTGAGACCCTAATTACATTGCATTTAGCCATTATTCTTCATAGCTATCTAGAACCCAGAACCTCTTATAAAACCCAAGATTTTCCTTGCAATTAGACTGTTTTTGCCTGCAGATAATAATTTAATTCAAAGTAATTTAAATAATAAAACAATTTGCTGGGTGTCATAACTCCCCAGCTTTTCACATCCTCATAATTTATATCTATTTTCAGCACTATTGTCCTAATTAAATCTTTTTTTAATACATTTCACCTGAAGTATTATAATTGTATCCTACCTGGTAGTTATACCACCCCATTTATGGTTTCTGATAGTAGGCATATATCTCTTTATTCAACATTTTACATGCCAACTCTGCTATTTTGGTTGGCAATACCAAATATCAAACACATTATTGTATTGAGTAAGTAAAGTTTCAGTCCCTAAATTTGAGAAGGTGATGTAATTCCAGTTGAGCTATTTCAAATACTAAAAGACGATACTGTTAAAGTGCTGCACTCAATATGCCAGTAAATCTGGAAAACTCACTGGTGGCCACAGGACTGGAAAAGGTCAGTTTTCATCCCAATCCCAAAGAAAGGCCATGCCAAAGAATGTTCAAATTATCGTACAATTGGACAGATCTCACATGCTAGCAAAGTAATGCTCAAAATTCTCCAAGCCAGGCTTCAACAGTATGTGAACTGTGAAATTCCAGATATTCAAGCTGGTTTTAGAAAAGAGGTCGAATTGCCAACATCCAATGGTCATCGAAAAAGCATGAGAGTTCCAGAAAAACATCTATCTCTGCTTTATTGACTATGCCAAAGCCTTTGACTGTGTAGATCACAAGAAACTGTGGAAAATTCTGAAAGGGATTGGAATACCAGACCACCTGACCTGCCTCCTGAGAAATCTGTATACAGGTCAAGAAGCAACGGTTAGAACTGGACACTAGAACAACAGACTGGTTCCGAATAGGAAAAGGAGTACATCAAGGCTGTATATTGTCACTCTGCTTATTTAACTTATATGCAGAGTACATCATGTGAAATGCTGGGCTTGATGAAGCCCAAGCTGGAATCAAGATTGCCAGGAGAGATATCAATAGCCTCAGATACACGATGACACTTTCCGTATGGCACAAAATGAAGACGAACTAAAGAGTCTCTTGATGAACGTAAAAGAGGAGAGAAAAAAGTTGGTTTAAAACTCAACATTCAGAAAACTAAGATCATCGTATCTGGTCCCATCAATTCATGGCAAATAGATGGGGAAACAATGGAAACAGTGACAGACTTTATTTTGGGGGGCTCCAAAATCACTGCAGCCATGAAATTAAAAAGACGCTTGCTCCTTGGAAGAAAAACTATGACCAACCTAGACAGCATATTAAAAAGCAGACACATTATTTTGCCAACAAATGTCCATCTATTGAAAGCTTTGATTTTTCCAGCAGTCATGTATGGATGTGAGAATTGGACTATAAAGAAAGCTGAGCACTGAAGAATTGATGCTTTTAAACTGTGGTGTTAGAGAAGACTCTTGAGAGTCCCTTGGATAGCAAGAAGATCCAACCAGTCCATCCTAAAGGAGATCAGTCCTGAATACTCACTGAAAGAACAAGCTCATTGCAAAAGACCCTGATGCTGGGAAAGATTGAGGGAAGGAGGAGAAGGGAGCGACAGAGGATGAGATGATTGGATGGCATCACCGAATCGATGGACATGAATTTGAGTAAGCTCTGGGAGTTGTTGATGGACAAGGAAGCCTGGCGTGCTGCAGTCCATGGGGTCGCAAAGAGTCAGACACAACTGAGCGACTGAACTGAACTGAAATTTGAGGAGGTATGTTAGTTGGGAAAGGCTAGGTTATGGTGCATCATCAAATGGAATCTCACCCCCTCTTGCTGTACATCCTTTGTAGGTTGACTGTAGCTCTGCCTCACATCATATTCAGCTGAGGACCTAGACCGATGGAGAAGCTGTTATCTGAAAATTTGCCTGCTAATGTAGTGCAAGAAAAGAAAGTGTGACAAAGCACAAACTCATTTTCAAAGTTTTTCTGCCTGTAAGTGACATGCGTCAGACTCATTTACATTTCACTGGCCAAATCAATTTGCTTGACACATCTGACTTCAAAGAGTAGGGGGAAGTATACTCCTTTTCTGGGGAGGGCAGTGAATACTGATAAAGAGTAAAGCAATCAACCACATGAGTGAGGGACTTCCCTGGCGCTCCACTGTTTAAAACTTCACCTTTCAAAGCTTAATCCCTGGTCAGGGAGTTAAGCTCCTCCAAGCATAGCAGCAAAAAACCAGAATATAAAACAGAAACACATTATCAAAAAAAAAAAAATCTTAAAAAAACCAACCACATGACCTTAAAATTTAGAGCAAAGGTCAGTAAATGATAACCTATCATATACTTTCTTAAACAAAAGTTTTATTGGGACACAGTCACAGCCATTCATTTACATGTGGTCTGTGGCTGCTTTTGCACTAAAAATGGCAGAGTTGAGCGGTTAGTACAGAGACCATATGGCCAATAAAACCGACAATATTTACTCTCTGGGCCTTTGCTGAAAACATTTTCCCACACTGAGTTATAGAGGTGGAAGGTTACATGGGTAAACACCTAAAATGAAATGTGTCCCACTTTCTTATTTACTTCATGAGTAAAGTCCCTGTTTTTTGAAAGCAGGCAAAGTCTAGTTCTTTTTAAATCAAATTGAAGCAGTAAGGAGAAAACATGCCATAAGACCAATTTTTTTTAAAGTACTTTTTACAGAGAAAACAGATCTGATTGAAATGATGAGGGAAGATTTTTGGAGGAAATACTGTTCAGAGTGAGCGTTTAAAGGAGAAATGTGTTTCCAGGAGTGCTTTCGAGGGAAAAGTATTGCAGAAACAGAAAAACTCGAACAAGAAAAGTTTAGGATACGTTCAAGGAATAGTGAATTCTTGATTATGATTAAATACTAGGGTTTGTGATGCTAGAATTTGGGAAGATGAAGCTGTTCCTAGAAATATAAAAGTACCATCTTTAATTTTAAAATTAGAACCAAATTATTAGAAGAGGCAGCAAAAGTGTTGAAAGGTGTTCAGGTCAGGGTTTGAATCTTGGGTTTGCCATATGGTAGTGACCTACCTTTATCACCAATCTTAAGCAAATTACTTAACCTCTCTGAGCTTCAGATACTCCTGCCTATAAAGTAAGAATAATCACAACCTCACAATTTTTTGAGGACTTAAAGATAAATGTATAGTATCTGTCCTATGTCTGATGCATAATAGACATTCAAAAGTTACAGCTATTTTTATTAATATTTTACTCTTTTTTAAAACCACTATCAATATACTTCTCTGACTTTTCTAGCCAGGTCCATTCCTAACTTAGATACAATTTCTAGGTTTTGTATCCCTCTTCATGTTGTGTTATGTGACTGGAAGAACCTGCCACTACCTGGGAAGGTCTACTATTCTTCAGTATCCATCTCAGATGGCTTCTTGTAATTTAAAATGAAATCTCTTCCTTTTACTTACTCATATAATAGCTATTCATAACACAGTTCTTTGAATTTAAGGTCTTCTTTGTGTGCAATCTTCAATCATTCATAAGATCCTTGAAGGAAGGGCCTGTGTCTTGGTCTTGTTAGAATCTTTGCTATATAATTTTACAAGTAGAATTTACTTGGCAGAATGATTCAGAAAGCATGTTATTTATTTCATGCTAGGATCTCTAGATAATCAATAAACCATCTTAGGAAAAACCTTAATTCTGCAAATCCATTGATCTTTATAAATAAAAAAATATAGTCGTAAGTTGTTCTGGGTGTTGACCTTTCTCTAAATTTTGAAAGCAATTAAAGTGAATTGTGTTCTTTCTTATTAGCACATAGGGAAGGCAGTCTTAAAATTATATTTGTGAAATTCTCTGATCAAAAAAAAGCTTTACCATTATAGTTTATTTTCTAAGCACTTCATGGATAGCATATGGCTTAGGACCTTCCTAAATTTCTGCTGTGTGAAAATCACTAATAAATGACAGAATATTTAAAATGAAGAATCTAATGCATGTGGTTTAAAATTGTACAAGGTACTTCTAACTGTCCCTTTTCCTTTTGATAGGTTCAGATATTTAAAGCAGTACATTCTAAGTAAGGAGCTTATAGTCCTAGGGGTGTACCAGATGAATCCCTGGAGCATGGGAAAACCTTAGAGCCCTTATTTATGTTAAATCTTTATCGCCATCATTTAAAAATCTTTAATTGTATGTTTTTAAATATATGTTATATATTTATTTTAGTATTTTATGTATACTATTTCTAAAATATTAAGTAATAAATTAATAAAATAAAATTATTAAAAATTATTTAAAATTCATGTTGTTAAAATTTATTTACTGATAAGGCATAGAATTTAAAAAACTGGAGAAAACTGGATAAAAGGAAAGCAGTATGTATACATGCATAATAAGTGTATATATATATAATATATATGCATAATAAGTCATATTTAGTCATACATTTGTATGTATATATATGCATAATAAGTTATAATATTTATCCATACATTTCTTGTTTATTCATTTTTAAAAACAATGGTGGTGGCTTTCTTTCTATACAGATTTCATTAGGATACAATACATATTTTTGAAAAAATACTGGTTTCTGGTGGTGAAGTATCTTCTGGTAGCTTCAGGATCCCATCCAGCATTTTTAAGTTTGGCAAACAGGAGAACACTCTAAAGCAAAAGTTAAAGAAAAAAAAGTAACTGTATTGAACAAAAGAATTGTATTTCACTTTATAAATGAGTGGACTTTGCCTATTGTTAAAAGAAAGATGAGTGGCTATCACTTTATTCTGTTTTCCTTATCTTTGCAATGGCATTAAGGTAAAATACAATTCGTGGTCATTGAGCTGATGACCCTGTTATAGCTTGCCTCTCTAGAAGCTATTAGATCATTCAGCAGATTCTAAGTATTGAGCAGAGGAGTGAAACTGCATGCACTCTATTTTCATAAGAGAACGTCATTCTGGTTTTTACAGTGTTCTATAAAGAAAAAAAAATCAATGGGTGGATTTAGCTAACTAACCATGAGAGAAAGAATGAGATCATGAGATATGTACACGTTATAAAATTGGAATCTGTTTTTAAAAGTAAAGCAAGTCCGAGTTGTCTAGTGGTAGTTAAGGAAGAATTCTGGCTCAGAGTTATAAGAGGAGGTGGGAAATAATTTTGTGCTGAGTTATTTTCTCTTGACAGAGAAGCTCACATTTCAAATTTAGACAGTCACTTCCAGCTTCAAGAGGTGGTCTTTCATGTTAACCCAGTTAAACAGTAGCCATATGCCTAGCAGCTTTATAAAGCAGGGTTTTCTTTCGAGTGGACAGCTTTCCTGATTGGGGGTTCTGGTGGCTCAGGCCAGAGGAAATAGATGGCAGGGGCATTAGCCCAGAATGAAAGGTGCTGAACCTCTCAGGAGACATGCCACGTCAACTAACTATGGTGCCAACCTCCTGGAATGCTCCCATTGGCTGCATGATCTTAGCTTTAAATGCTTTCTGCACATTATCTCATCCTCACAACAATCCTGTCAAGTTAGTTTTTACCCCCTATTTTAAGTAACTTATCCAAGATCATAAAGCCTGTAGGTGATGGAGTAAAGATTAAAATCTGTCTTCTGGCTCCAGTTTTCAGACTTGGCAGGAACTCCTAGTCCCCCCCCCCCCTTCTTTTTTTAAAATCAAACTATTGGTGAACTAAGATAACCCTGAATTGTGAAGAATGGTAAAAGAATTTGCTGGTGGATGTCCCAAGAAGTGGGCTGCCCTCTACCTCCTGGGACTTACACCATTAGCTCTATCATTAAGTCCTTTCTCTTTGGAACTGTGCTGTCTTCTTATTGGAGGATCTGAAACAAAGGAGGAAGGGAAGACAGTCACAATTGTAGGTGTCAGTGATCAAGAAAAGCTTATACTTAAATATTCTGATCGTGATGTAAAGGGTCACTGAAAGTCTGGCCTAAATCCTCAACACGAAGGTACCCAGTGACAAAATGAATGCTGCTATAATCCTCATGTGGATTTTTGGCTAGATAATTAAACCTAAATTTGGATGAACTTGAGACTTCGGCTTAGTGCTTCAGTAGGAGTGAATACTTACATCCTTCTTTCACACTTTAACATGACCACATCTTTCTGTTTAAAGCAACCCTGTGCTAACTTGGTCAATACAACCTGGCTTTTTGTAGCCTGATTGTTAGTGTGGATACACCTTGGACTCAATCCATTAGAATTAATACTAAAAAAAATAGAAGAACCTCATTATATCCTTCACTTCCACATAATTCTATGCCACCTCATGAATTTTGAAGATGGATTTATATTGAGACCTCAGGGCATATCAGATTTCAGACAGTTAATCCTACACTATTGTTATAAGGCATTCTATGAAAAGAGGCAAGTGACTGAGTTGGGACCAAAGTGTTTTGTAAAATCTCACATATTAATTAACCAAACTGAAATATAATACTAATAAATTATCTTTAAGACAGACATGTGCTATTTATGAATGATGTTGAAATGTCTAAAACTCCTCTGACTGTAGGAAATAGAATTAATTTTAAGCTTCAAAACATTATTTTGGTTAAATATTAGTTCAATATTAAAGCAACTGTGCTGCTAGATTTTGCTTATATAATATCAATTTGAGGATTTATTGTCACAGAATATGAAATTTTGCTTTCAGACTATAGTCAGAGGGAAAACAATTATAGTAATGATATTTATGTAGTAACAACAGAGATTAGAATTTTTATTCATTGCACATCATGGACTGAAGAGTCTAATGTTATACAGACCTCTAGAATATAGTTGCTATTATGGGAAAATGTCAGTATGAGAAAGGAAAGTGGTGAGAGAACTGTCTTTTGTAGAAATTGGATGTGGAGGAAGGACTATAATCACAGAACAGAATGGATCCTAGAAATAGTCTAACTCTTTGTGTGACAGATTCAGAGTGAGAGATGAGATGACTTGTGGTCATCTGGGGGCAAATATAGGTCTAGAACTCAGTTGCTTGTTTCTACCCTTTTAAATTCCATAAGTATCCTAATAGTGTGGGCTTCTAAGGTGGCTCAGTGGTAAAGAATCTGCCAGCATTGCAGGAAATGCAGGAGACATGGTTTCAGTCTCTGGGTCAGGAAGATCCCTTGGAGGAGGGCATGGCAACCCACTTCAGTTTTCTTGCCTCAAGAATCCCATGGACAAAGGAGTCTGACAGGGTATAGTCCATAGGGTCTCAAAGACTCAGGCACAACTGAAGCAGCTGAGCACACACACGTACTAATAGTGGTGCTGGGAATTAGCTGCGGATAAATAGGTGGGCATATTACTTTCAAGATTGTTTAGATTCCATTATCATCATCATTAAGAATGTTCCTAATACTGACAAAGAAATAAAAATGGTTTATTCTTGGCAAGTGTCCAGCTCTTTCAACTGCTAGAGTAGATCAAATCAATTACTTTTTTGTATTCACTTAATTAATGGTGCCCTTGTGGCCCAAAGATATGAAAACAAAACCAGAGAATAAACAGTTTATAAGATGATCACATGGGCCTTGATGGGAACCTACATTTCAAAATTTTATAAAAGACATCTGTTGAACATCATAAGAGAAAATGCATGAGATTTGAAAGTCTAAAATTAAACATCTAAGTTTATTTAGAGTCCCTTTAAAGAAGGAACCTAACATTTGTACAACATCATAAATTAACTGGCAGAAGAGTATATTAAAAATTAAACACACACACGCACGCAAAGTCAGTTCAAAGTTCTTTAGGTGAGGTTAGAAGCATGAATTGTCCAACACACAGCAGATAAGCTAAATACCTGCTGAGCAAATTTAAGCAAGATGGGAACAATGGTCAAAAGTATAATATTCAATGAAGTACGAAAGGTGCCAACACATTTGGGATCTCACCGTTTTCGGTAGTTTTGGTGAAATTCACAAGGGTTCCTCTTGAGCATAAGGGATTCCAGTGGCGTGCACCGTAAGCTGGACAGCCCAGTCAGAGTCTCAATATGGTTGTCAGCCAAGGATAAATGCTGTATCTGAGGGATCTTTGGCAGTTGTTTGAAAGATGTGAGATGGTTTTTGTTCATATTTAAAACTCTGCAACTGTATATAAAATAGAAGCATCTTGTCATTTGTCTCCTAAAGAGCATGGTAAACTACCAAATATTGCAGAGCACTAGCATGTCTTGCCTAGACTATGGTCCCTCAAAGATGAGACACTGACATTTTCTACAAATATGGTTGGGAAGAAAAAAGAAATATGTATATTAAAATATTAAGAGAAAATAAACAGGGCAGATAAAACTGAAAGCTTGTCTAAGGCAAGAATCTGTTTTCTTTTCCAATGTATCTACTAGGTACCTGGCACTGTATTTGGTCCCTGGTGACTTCTCAATAAGTCCTGGATGAAAGAGTAAAGGGCTGCTTGAAATCTCAGCAATATGAAAGTTCACTCAAAGACACATGAAAGCTTCTGAAGAGTATTGCCCCTAAGTAGTGAGATTATAATTGTTTTTCTATCTTTCTACTTTTCTGTACTTAAATTCAATAATGAGATAATAGCATGTAAAAATTTTTTAAAAACCTTTTTTTATGCAAAAGAAAACTAACAGCTATCCTTGGGAACAGAAATATGTGCTAGGCATTGAGGTTGAGTACATTTTCCTGACAGAATATAATGCTTCATAATATTTTTGCCTTAAAACCATAATTGTATAAAACCATGCCATTAAAGAAAATAATTCAAAATCTATCACTGACACCTCGCCTTACAGAAAAATTCCTTTATGCATAAGCTGGGATTTAATACTCTGAGGGAACACAGGGTATTTATTTATAAACCTCATAGCCCACAAAGACACTTGGTAAATAATTATTGCTAATAGTAAACATGGTGCTGAACAGAGAGATGACAGTCACACAGCAGCATGAAAAATACAAATTCAGTTTGAAACCCCCCGCAGATTTATTACAATGATTTCCCACATCCATTATTTTCATTTCCCTTGTTCCCTTCCATTCTCCATAGGGATATTTTGCAGTCTTAACCATATCTTTGATAACTTCAGGTTTCCACTCTTTCCTAGGTTACATGTAGTCTTTGTGTGCCATGTGCTCAGTTGTTTCTGACTCTTTGCCATTCCATGGACTGTAGTCTGCCAGGCTCCTTTGTCCATGGAATTTTCTAGGCAAGAATACTGGAGTAGATTGCCATTTCCTTTTCCATGGGTTCTTCCCAACCCAGGAATCAAACCGTGCCTATTGTGTCTCCTTTATTGCAGGTGGATTTTTTACCTGATGAGCCATTGGAGAGCCCCACACATAATCATTATATGCAGTTTAGTCCTATTGCAATTTCTAATTGAAAACCTATCTAAGCAGATTCTGCTTATTTGCCTCTCTCTACGTCCTCATCTGAAATCTGTTCTTTCCTTATCTGCTAGTCATTTTCTCTCATTTTCAGTGTATACCCTGCCACCCTCTCAGCTTCTCGGTTCAGTTCAGTTTAGATCCTCAGTCGTGTCCGACTCTTTGTGATCCCATGGACTGCAGCATGCCAGGCCTCCCTGTCAATCACCAACTCCCGGAGTTTACTCAAATTCATGTCCATTGAGTTGATGATGCCATCCAACCATCTCATCCTCTGTTGTCCCCTTCTCCTCCCACCTTCAGTCTTTCCCAGCATTAAGGTCTTTTCTTCCAATGAGTCAGTAGTTCTTCACATCAAGTGGCTAAAGTATTGGAGTTTCAGCTTCAACATCAGTCTTTTCAATGAATATTCAGACTGATCTCCTTTAGGATGCACTGGTTGGATCTGCTTGCAGTCCAAAGGACTCTCAAGCATCTTGTCCAACACCACAGTTCAAAAGCATCAATTCTTCGGTGCTCAGCTTTCTTTATAGTCCAAGTCTCACATCCATACATGACTACTGGAAAAACCATAGCTTTGACTAGACAGACCTTTGTTGGCAAAGTAATGTCTCTGCTTTTTAATATGCTGTCTATGTTGGTCATAACTTTTCTTCCAAGGAGCAAGCGTCTTTTAATTTCATGGTTGCAGTCACCATCTGCAGTGATTTTGGAGACCAAAAAATAAAGTCTCACTGTTTTAATTGTTTCCCCATCTATTTGTCATGAAGTGATGGGACTGGATGCCATGATCTTTGTTTTCTGAATGTTGAGCTTTAAGCCAACTTTTTCATTCTCCTCTTTCACTTTCATCAAGCAGTTCTTTAGTTCTTCGCTTTCTGCCATAAGGGTTGTGTCTTCTGCATATCTTAGGTTATTGATATTTCTCCCAGCAGTCTTGATTCCAGCTTGTGCTTCCTCCAGCCCAGCATTTCTCGTGATGTACTCTGCATATAAATTAAATAAACAGGGTGACAATATACAGCCTTGACATACTCCTTTTCCTATCTGGAACCAGTCTGTTGTTCCATGTCCAGTTCTAACTGTTGCTTCCTGACCTGCATACAGGTTTCTCAAGAGGCAAGTCAGGTGGTCTGGTAGTCCCATGTCCTTCAGAATTTTCCATAGTTTATTGTGATCCACACAGTCAAAGGCTTTGGCATAGTCAATAAAGCAGAAGTAGATGTTTTTCCAGAACTCTCTTGCTTTTTCAATGATCCAGTGGATATTGTAAATTTGATCTCTGGTTCCTGTGCCTTTTCTAAAAAAACGCTTGAACATCTGGAAGTTCATGGTTCACGTATTGCTGAAGCCTGGCTTGGAGAATTTTGAGCATTACTTTACTAACATGTGAGATGAGTGCAATTGTGTGGGAGTTTGAGCATTCTTTGGCAATTCCTTTCTTTGTGATTGGAATGAAAACTGACCTTTTCCCGTCCTGTAGCCAATGCTGAGTTTTCCAAATTTGCTGGTATATTGAGTGCAGCACTTTTACAGCATCATTTTTTAGGATTTGAAATAGCTTAACTGGAATTTCATCACCTCCACTCGCTTTGTACATAGTAATGCCTCCTCAGGCCCACTTCACTTCACATTTCAGGATGTCTGGCTCTGGGTGAGTGATCACACCATCATGATTATCTGGGTTGTGAAGATCTTTTTTGTATGAGTTCTTCTGTGTATTCTTGTTACCTCTTAATATCTTCTTCTGTTAGGTCTATACCATTCCTGTCCTTTATTGTGCCCATCTTTGCATGAACTGTTCCTTTGGTATCTCTGATTTTCTTGAAGAGTTCTCTAGTCTTTCCCATTCTATTGTTTTCCTCTATTTCTTTTCATTGATCACTGAGGAATTCTTTCTTAAGTCACCTTGCTATTCTTTGGAACTCTGCTTTCAAATGGGTATATATTTTCTTTTCTCCTTTGCTTTTCACTTCTCTTCTTTTCACAGCTATTTGTAAGGCCTTCTCAGACAACCACTTTGCCTTTTTGCATTTCTTTTTCTTGGGGAAGGTCTTGATCCCTGCCTCCTGGTTCAAAGTCATGAGCCTCCATCCGTAGTTCTTCAGGCACTCTGTCTATCAGATCTAATCCCTTGAATCTATTTCTCACTTCCACTGTATAATCGTCAGGGATTTGACTTAGGTCATACCTGAATGGTCTAGTGGTTTTCCCTACTTTCTTCAGTTTAAGTCTGAATTTGGCAATAAGGAGTTCATGATCTGAGCCATAGTCAGCTCCCAGTCTTGCTTTTGCTGACAGTATAGAGCTTCTCCATATTTGACTGCAAAGAATATAATCAATATGATTTCAGTATTGACCATCTGGTGATATCCATGTGTAGAGTCTTCTCTTATGTTGTTGAAATAGGGTGTTTGCTATGACCAGTGTCTTCTCTTGGCAAAACTCTACTAGCCTTTGCCCTGCTTCATTCTGTAGTCCAAGGCCAAATCAGCCTCTCATATTCACCATATCACAGATCCTCAGTTAGTCAGATAATATTAGGGGACTTGACTGACAAACCAAGTGTGATTTTTCTCCTGGGGCAGAAGAGAAGGAGGCTATGAATATACATGCATCAATTTTCCACTCTCTTGATACATTGATTTGACAGTTGTAGAGTCTGAATTGCAATTATATAATTTTATATTATACATTGTATATCTGACGAAAGAAAGGCCAAAAGAATACATCTAAAGAATACTAAAACTGGGTTAAGTCTTTTCTTTAATGATAAAAGTTTCTCTTTTTCTCTCTTCTCTTTTATATAAGATAGGAAAAATTTGGAGGTTTACTGATTTGGATCAAGTCAAATTCACATACTCCAAATTAATGGTCTTCTAGTATAGTGTTTCTAAAGTATGTTATGTGACTATTAATATTTGTTCTTATACATTTATTTAAATAAGTAGTATAAAACATAACTAATACACCATTATTTTATCCCTAGAAGAGAGTCTAGGGGAAAAAATTGAACAAATTAATATCAAGTAACTGATGCTGGGAAAGATTGAGGGCAAGAGGAGAGTGGGGTACAGAAGATGAGATGGTTGGATGGCATCACTGTCTCAATGGACAGGAGTTTGAGATAGTGAAACTCAAACTAAACTCAGGGAGATAGTGAAAGATAGAAAAACTTGGCATGTTGTAATTCATGTGGTCACAGAGTCAGACATGACTTAGTGACTGAACAACAACAAACTGAATAAATTAAAATGGCAGTGATATTAAGATTCCTCTGAAAAATTTTATTTCGGTATTTTTAAATTTGTCATTTGAAAAGAACATAAGTAAAATCAAATGTTATACAAGTCTGTCTGAAGTTGGGAAGGGACTTTGAAAATGACTGAAGATCCTCAGGGACCGTTGCATATTCTGCTGCTTCCTCTGTCTGCTGAGCTGTTTCGCTCCCCTGGTAAACCTGATGAGCTCTTTTTGTTGCCCTGCCTCAGCCCAGGCTCAGAGATGTAGTTTAACCCACTTGAGGATTTACCTTTTCTTCTTGTGGCTGCTTGAGATTTCCTGATTCTTTTCTGGGAACTTCTATCTGTCCCTCTGATGGCTACCACAGCTTGCTCTAGCTACACATGTGCTTGGTACAGCAAAGGGCAGCTCTCCACAGAGTTCTCAAGCAATGCTGAGCAAGGAGGCAGATTATCTTTAATATTCTCTTTGGTGTCCTTGGGACATCAAAGAGTCCATACACATTTTAAAAATTTTTATTTCTGTCACTGTTCTGATTGACAACTCCTACCCTTCTATTAGAATGTAAAGAATTTTATCTTAAATCAAATAAGAGATTAAATTGAAAATAAATAAAATGTTCTCGGTTAAAAAAAATTTTTTTTTTAGAGCATGTGAACCTGAAGTCAAGACTCTTGTCACCTACCTATAGAGTCTTTCCTTGTAAATGGTCGATAAACATGACTAAAAATCACTATCTTACAATGATAATGTGTATATAATGTAATTGTATTTCCAGTTCACTACACAAGGAACATAGCAAGCTTTTCTGCCAATATGTCCTATGATTATTAATTATCCCCCTAAGAACTGGTAATAACAGTATTAATTGGAAAAAGAATAGATTTTTCCTGACAGTTTGATTTATAAATTTCCCTTTTTGCCTTCCTCGGACATCACTTAGCACTCTTACTTTCAAGACCTGACCACATGAGGGGAGACACAATAGGTAAAGACATTGATCACATGTACCCGTATAATAAAGACTTGACTTTAACTTAGTAACTGGACATGCTAGGGAGCAGGTACCTTGGCAATCTTATGGCACTTAAATCCACCAGCGAATTGTCCACTAACCAGAGGGTTTCAACTCGAATTAGTCTTCTAAGAATTCTGTTAAAATTTTCAACTTGATAAGGGTCCCCCAAATCCTGAAATGAAAGGTTCAAATTCTGAAGGGAAAAACAAATAAAAAGAAAAAGCAAGTGCTTTGTCAACTATTAAAAATAGTTATTAATTTGAACTGTTTTATATTTAAGTCAGCAGTTTTTACTGTCTTGTTTTTTGATCTTCTAAAATATTCACACATGCAAACACTCATAATTATTGCAGAGATTTTCAAGATAGGGAAGGAGGGTGAAGATATTGACTGGATTGTTTAAACACCAGGTGGGAGGTGGCAGATAGAGATGGAAAGACCCTTAGATTTTGAAATTTTTCTAGATATGAAAAGTAGAGGGGGTAAAGCACTATTTGGGTTTATATGATTAGTTATCTTTGAAAATGAAAGTCACTTAGTTCTGTCCAACTCTGCGACCCCATGGATATACAGTCCATGTAATTCTCCAGGCCAGAATACTGGACTGGGTAGCCATTCTCTTCTCCAGGGGATCTTCTTCCCAACCCAGGGATCGAACCTTGGTCTTTAGCCTCCTTGGAAATACTCAGAAATCTCATTTATAAAAATTTCAGAGTACGATGCTATCATTCAAAAGATGGAAAATATGATTTTATTTTAAAATAACCAGGGATATATACATATACATAATGTGGCATATTTCTGAGATAGTGGATATTTTATTTTTACTTTTAACATCAGTCAACTTTGATGCCAAGGAGATTAAAACCACTCTCAGTGGTAGCATTGCTCTTATAAACTCTATTTCTAAAAGTCAACTTTACTTTTATTGTTTCCAAAATTTTGCCATCAATTTCTGTGACTAGAAATTATTACATAAGATGACATTCCTTTTTTTAATTTGAAGCAAGATAATTTGCTATTTTTAAAGAAATACAGATATCTCTCTATCTAAAAAGGTCTTGATATATTCAGACATTAAACATTATGAAATTTGATACTATAAGTTCTATTTTCCCAAAGTATAAAAGGTCTTCATTCTAAACAAAACTAAAGAAATATTGAGATTATATCTATCATTTCCACATTAAACATCACCTTCTCAAATTGGCTGCTTTTCCCAATAAGTTTTTCTGTGATAGATTATGGTTCATTTAGCCATTCTCTTGCAGTATAGTTATCTAAAGGCCAATTAAACTTTCTACAAGAAATTTTTAGCAAGGTACTATTGGTCTTTGCAATATATCTATGGTTTAAATGATAGCTCTAAAGAACAAATGCATGTATACACTGGAATCATTACTTTTAAAAAGAATCCTGGGAGTGGAGTTAAAGTTTTAGGTGTGTTGTTTAAATTTTTCAAATAAATAAGTAGGTACACTATATAAATTTTAAAGAGTGTAATGTATCCATTATATGAGACTAATTAAAATTAATTTCAGAAAGAAAAGAAAACATTGTACTGGGAAACAATATTCTACTTTCCTAGCTTCCCTTAATAAGTTTCATGACCTTGAGCAAATCTTTTCTTTTTCTAAACTTTCCTTTCCTTTTTGAAAGGAAAGTGTATGGACCAGATCCAATCTGAAGCTCCTTCCTAACCCCTAACTCTAGAATTCTATGACATACAAGATTCATCTGTGAAACAGAAAGGCATTGGGAGATCCCAATAAGTCTCATTTCTGGAAGATTTCCTAAAATCCTCATATGCAATTTGATCACTTTGAAAAACAAAAATATTGGCATCTTACTCTGTTATAAAGAAGTTCATTTATACTTTCATTGCTACCAATGCTTATTTTTCACAGTTAAGTCTTCAGTCCTCTGCTTACCCGTGACTTGAAAGCTTGAGTGATGGCAACCCCACAGGTGGGTAGTGGTTGAGAGCTAACTTTGGAAACTGTTTCAGTGCTAGTGGCTCAGTCAGCTGAGTCATTTTCAGCAACAAGAAACCACACCTCAAATCCTTCACTGCTGAAAATTTGATTTGTCCCAGGATAGCTCTGTTCAGACCCCAGTGGCTGCCCTAGTTCATCAAAACTTTTAGCTTTTACCACATCATTCAAAGGAATCCAAATTACATCATAAACTCATTGTTAAGGATTATCATTCAACACTTGACTTTTTTTATTATCAAAAATCCAATTTCATTCTCTGTTCTTTTAGACTTTTTCCAAAATTCAGCAATATCAATATAAAACGAAGATTAGAAAATAAGTAGCATGACTTGATGAAGAGAAAGAGTGGAAAAAAGAGATGGAGTGCCAGTCACAACTATTTTCAGAGAAATTTCTAGAGATGTGCTTAAAGTTTTGATGTTTATTCTAGCAATTGACCTTTTAAAAAATGCCATAATTTAGTCAACAAAAGAAATATGCTTTTTTTTTTTTTTCCTAAGCTCTCACCGTGCAGTCCTCCCAGTTTTCTTGCAGCCATGTTTCCCATTTGTTTTTTTCAAGGACTCTTTTCTGTGAAGGCAAAGTACATTCCTCCTGTCTGAAGAACAGTTCTTCGGCAGAGGGTCCTGAGCAGAAATCAAAAGGTGAGATCTTGGAAGTAGGTTCAGGAAGACAAGACCATCATCCTCACTGGATGCTTGACTGATTGTTTTATTTATTTATTTATTTATTTTTATAATTTTTTTTTATTGTAACAAATTCAAGAAAGACTTTTTTCTTTACAATACTGTGTTGGTTTTGCCATACATTGACATGAATCCACCGTGGGTATACATGTGTTCCCCTTCCAGAACCCCGTTCCACCTCCCTCCTGACTTCCACTTGATATTAGGACTGAGGGAGACAGGATTGAACTCTTATGTCCCCGTAGTGTGAGAAGAACAAAATGTGACATATGTGACTAAATACACTTTTGCCTGCCTAATCAGGCTGGGGGAGAGATGGGGACAGAAGAGGGGCCAGGACCTGACCACTATGAACACTTTCTAATTGTTTAAAATTATTTTTCCTGAAGTTTGCTGAATAACTCTCATGTCTTCCAAACAAAATACAGTGAAACCTCCAATGTAAAAACACTGAATCAGATGCCCAGGTATGACAATAATAGATTAATCAAGAAATGATTATTAAATATTTAAACCCCCCAGTTCCTGTGTTTCTCTTCCTGCTTCTGGAAGCCTTGTGGCCATCTCTGATGGGCTTTCTTCCTAGGCCCTCTCATCACCAGATGAGTTAAACAAGAGAGAGGAAATAGCAAACAAATCAGCAATTTTATTTCTTTTTCATCTGCTTTACTTTTTTTCAGTTTACAGTAAAGTGAATACAGTTATCAGAAAAAAAAATAGGGCTGTAGATTATTTTAATTTAAATTGTTCACAAGTCTAGGGTTCTGCAGAGGATCAAAAGTCAGTTTTAACTTAAAGTCTCACATATAGGTTTCTTTTAAATGCAATTTAGCACATTACTATGACAAATATTTTGAGGCTCAGAGATAATTTGATGACTTTCTAGAGTAATTGAAAGGGAGGAATGACTTCTGTTAACTGTAGGGAAAAGTCAACATGTACAGTTAACTTTTAATCTTACATCAATTACTTCCAGCTCAAGCAAGTGAGAAAAATCATCAGTATAGTGGCTTTAATCTTCCTATAATTTTCTCTTTAGAGATCATGAAGTCACTCTTGACTTTCTTTCTCTTTTGTCTCTTAATTCAATAAACCACCTAATCTTACCAGTTTTCCCCTTGAGAATCTGTCCCTTCCTTTTCAATGTCCAGATACTCACATCTTCCTACCTGAACTGTAGCTACTTTCTCTTAGATCTTCTGCTTTGTAATCTTCTCTTCTTCAGCATAAATGACACGAATTGCTATCCAATTCTCCTAAATACAGCGTTTACCATGGGACTGATATTTTCAAAACCTTTCAGAAGTTTCTTATTGCTTAACAAATAAAGATGGAAAAGCCTAGTTTCATCAGGCAATGTTTTCTACAATCTTATCCCAGTCGCCATTTCCAAACTCATTTCCTACTATTTTCCAGCCTTATTGTCCTCTAAATCAGGTTTTCACATAACTTCCAGGGTTGAGGAAAGGATATTTTGTTTCCAGTCTGGAGTTAAGTAGCAAGTAATTGTCTGACTCCAGATGATTAATTTTAATTTTCTGAGCTGTTCAGTTTTCTACGTCTGCAAAAATATGGGGAAGTCTAGCGTCAAGGGCCTATCAAGTCCTGAATTTGGTGAGAAATTATGTTTGAAGTTCACAATACTTTATAAAGATTTTATAAATTTCTAATTTATAAAATTATTTCTAATACTTTTAGACCAAAATAGGTTTTCTTATTGTCATAGACCCCGACACCCTTATCATGCTGCCACAGGCAAACTTCACTGTTTCCTGATGCCAACCGAGCCCCTGAAAGCCACCCTAAACTTTGTTGTTTAGTCACTGAGTCATGTCTGACTCTTTTGAGACCCCATGGACTATAGCCCACTAGGCTCCTCTGTCCATGGAATTTCCCAGGCAAGAATACTGGAATGTGTTGTCATTTCCTTCTCCAGGGTATCTTCTCTACCCAGAGACAGAGCCCACATCTCTTGCATTGGCAGACAGATTCTTTACTGCTGAGCCACCAGGTTTGATTTCAGTTCCCCTCCAACTTCTAACAACTTGTATTTCTAAGAATCAGACCTAGCACCATTTGTACCCACTTCTCCTCACTCCAGTTTTTTCTGGAATGCATGATTTCAAAGGTTAAAAGAACACAGAAATGATATTGAAGTTATCAAGAGAAAACTTTGCTTTTTGTGGTAAGTTTGTCTGGACTCTGATGGGTGATAATGAATCTATTTATGAAGGATTTATGGAAGGCAATAAGAGTAAGAGGCCAATACTTCATTATTTTGACAAAAACATAAGTTCTTTCATCAGACACAGGTGGAAGCCAAGAATCTAACCTACACGTTCAGGCATTTTCTCTCATAACAAGCTGTAATGTTGCCACTCAGGAAATTACATACCCTGAAGTGGTAGTATTCTAACTACTTTACAAATAAAATATCCTTGTGCTAGGAAATCACCTTCTTTGTTGATTAGCATGATTGGAATTAAAAGTTATAGAGCTGGAAAAACTGGACCAGTCAGCTCATTGACTGGGGAGACCTCAGGCTTTATTGTCTTTATTTACACCATCTCCCCCACACCAAATTTGATAGCTTTCTTTGTGCAATAGCTGTACCAGAGTCATTAAACTCTGCCCTGCATTGTTTGTTTGATATCTATTGATCTTTTGCTCTTTGAATTATTTCTTTTTAAAGCAGCTTGCAAAGATTTCTTTGAAGGTAGAAGCCAAAGGTCACTTCCACTGTGAAGAGATGTATTAAATTGGATTCCTAAAAAAACCAAAACAAACAAAAAAACCTCAGACCTGCTTGGTAACTGAAGATATATCTCAGCAGCTGAGAACTGAAGTCTGGAATATCTGACAGCCCAGGGATGTTGGCTTTCACCTGCCATCTCTGAGCTTGTTCTTTGTCCCTTCATTGGATTTGTAACTCCTAACAGCAGTGACTGAATTAACTTTCTAGGGGATTTTTCAAAAGGAAGAATTTATTCTTTAAAAGAATTCTGCCAACAATATACTCTTTGGCTTCCTTTCATTGGAAGGAGTTAAGTCAGTCTCTATCTGGCAATCAAAGCCCTGGGAAATTGATGTTTATCACACCCCAGCTAACCTTTCTTTTCTTGGGAACTCTTCCTGGATGTACAATTGGGGCAACTGAGATCAACTGTTGTAATTTTGATGGGTGTTTCAGGATCTAATCTAGAAAGAGTGGCATTTTTATCAGAATGCTTTTGAAATGCACTTGTTCTCCATCTCACACAAAAAATACTTGAACAAAATTTAGGGCAACAAACAAGGGACATTTGTTTTCTTCATGGCTTGAGCTGGTGGGATTTTTCATTGTTTCCCATCCCCTAGATCATGCCTCATTCCTTTTACGACCAGTCACTTGTGAGAGGTTGACTGTTGTTAATGGCCTAATGGAAACAAAATGTGCCTTATCTCTGGAGAGCAATGAGAGCCTCTGCATGAATGAGCACTGGATCTTCATGAGGGCCTATTTTGCTGAGTGATGACCTCAGCACATGACTTGGCTGCTTAGAGACGGAAGTAGACCCCTGGACTCTCTTTACACATGCTCATTTTCAGTTTACTCCTAGATTTTTATTCTCCTGTCATCTCCTCCAGCTTCTTCAGCTCTGCATCTCTCTAAATCTCAACTCTCCACCTGTCACTCCAAATACAATTTATTTTGCTTCACGGTGGCTGCCACAATCATCAACGACCTCCCCCTACATATACCTGCATAAATGCCAATACTCTTACATTCCATTCCCAGTGTTTTGCTTCCTATTCAAATTTCATTTCCTGCCTCTCTCCAAGCCCCCTCAACCAGTTTTTCCCGTAGTAGGGACCTCAGATCACCTGCAACGGAATCGCCTATAATAATTTTAATAAATGCAGATTCCAGGGTGCCACTACATACTAACCACATCAAATGCTTCAGGCACAGGGCCTGGGAATCCGTGTTTTCCGCACACTCCCAGGTAACTTGTGCACACACTGAAGTTTAAAAGCCTACTCAACCCTGCCTTCTTTAGCCCCTGATGTAAGCTTTTTTTTTTTCTTTTGTTGATGAACTGTATATCTGTGACATACTTGGCCTCCATGGCCTCTGATCTTCCTTCCTAATTCTCTATAATTTATTTTTTATCGTTTATTTATTTTTTCATTAAAATTTCTTTATAGTAGGTCTTTATTGGTTATTTACTTTAAATATAGAAGTGCGTATGTGTCACTAATTTCCCATAATTTGTTACTCTTAGAAAAATATTCTAAGGTCTTCAAAGGGAAGAGTAATTTACCTCTAATATACCATCTAATAACACTTTATTATTATAAAATAATATAATATGTAATCTAAATTATTACATAAAATATGTTTTATTATGTAAGCCAATGAATGCTTAGCTGCAAATAGATATGGTAGAGTTAAACTATAAGAACATATTTAACTCACAGCTTTATAATAGATGTTATTTTAATCACCTTTGTCATTTGAGTTCGAGTGAAAGAAGAAAAGAATGAGTGGGTAAACTAATGCGATTGAGAGGTGGAAATGGGCAGATGAATATACCTATAGCAACTTTTCTGAAATCAATATTACAATTATATGGTAGACAGTGTATCTGCAAGTCTACAAATACAGATGTAAATTAGCCAAGACACTTGATATTTTATAAAGACTAAATACTCACTGCAGCAGGAATTATGTCTAATATTATTTCATCCACTTATGAAGGACGCAAAAAGATAACAGTCTCTGTTCCTACAGAACTTTTATCTGTTCCTACAGAACAATAATCTATTGCAGCTACTTCAAACATTATATATATCAAGGGTTTCAGATTAAAAATCCTTCATACTGTCACACCAGCACACTTATAAAATCTGACAGTATGAAAGAGGAATAATAAAGCATTGGTTATTTTACCAAGTTTAAAATGTTTAGTGAAAAGGCACAATGAGACCACTGGTTTATTTAGATCCTCTTTTAATGCTTTTTAAATCAATGTAGGGTTAACCAGCTTAAAGTCATCCACTGAAGTAACAGTGCTATTCATGATCATAAAATTCCAACAAAGATCATCGGTTAAATAAATTTAATAATACCCTTATGGTGGAAAGATATGCAACTTCTAAACAACTTGTTTGGAATAATGTTCATAACATAGAGGAAAGAAAGGCTCACAATATCAGATGAAAAAACTCAAGAAATATAGTGTCCACATTATTTTGTAAGGAAATATATACATGCTTTTCACTCATGATCAGAGAAATGCAAATCAAAACCACAATGAGGTACCACTTTACACCAGTCAGAATGGCTGCCATCCAAAAGTCTACAAGCAATAAATGCTGGAGAGGATGTGGAGAAAAGGGAACCCTCTTACACTGTTGGTGGGAATGCAAACTAGTACAGCCACTATGGAGAACAGTGTGGAGATTCATTAAAAAACTGAAAATAGACCTGCCATATGACCCAGCAATCCCACTGCTGGGCATACACACCGAGGAAACCAGAATTGAAAGAGCCACGTCTACCCCCATGTTCATCGCCGCATTGTTTACAATAGCCAGGACATGGAAGCAACCTAGATGCCCATCAACTGATGAATGGATAAGAAAGCTGTGGTACATATACACAATGGAATATTACTCAGCATTAAAAAAAATTCATTTGAAGCAGTTCTACTCAGGTGGACGGAACTGGAGCCTATTATCCAGAGTGAAGTAAGCCAGAAGGAAAAACAAAAATACAATATACTAATGCATATATATGGAATTTAGAAAGATGGTAAGGAGAACCCTGCATGCGAGATAGCAAAAGGAACGCAGATGTATAGAACAGTCTCGTGGACTCTGTGGAAAAGGGCAAGGGTGGGATGATATGGGAGAATGGCATTGAAGCATGTTAATTATCATATGTGAAATCAATCGCCAGCCCAGGTTTGATGCTCGGGACTGGTGCACCGGGATGACCCAGAGAGAGGGAATCAGGAGGGAGGAGGGAGGGGGTTTTGGAGGGGGAGCATATGTAAACCCATGGCAGATTCATGTCAATGTATAGCAAAACCAACACAATAAAGTAAAAATTAAAAAAAAAAAGTCATAGTGATTATTTCTTGATAATTGAATTACAGGTTCTTCTGTTTCTGTTTTCCAATATTTAATATTGAATGTTATTATTTATATGATTAGCTCTAACATTATGCTTTTAGGGCTTCTCCAGTGGTCAGTGGTTGAGTCTGCCTCACAGCGCAGGGGACACTGATTTGATCCCTGGTCTGGGAAGAGCGCACATGCCACTGAGCAGCTGAGCCCATGCACCACAACAACTGAGCCCACGTACTAGAGCCTGAGAGCAGCGACTACTGAGCCCACGCACTGAAGCTGCTGAAGCCCCTGCACACCAGAGCCCATGCAGAAGCCCAGTGAGAAGGACGTGCACTGCAGCGAAGGGTAGTCCCCCCTCACGGCAAGTAGAGAAAGCCCCCACACAGGAACAAAGACCCACCACAGCCCGAAAGTAAACAAATGAATAAAAGAAAAAGAGTATGCTTTTAAAGGTGGTTTCACTATATTAACAACTATATGGTCTTGAAAAAGGAAATTTTTCTACCTCTAGGTCATACAGGTTTTTATCCCCAAGTAATGTCTTGTTATCCTCAAAAAACCTCTACTAAGAGCACGTACAAAAAGGTCACACACTTCTGTTTCTTTACCTTCTCTTACTCGTGGGCAACGCAGTTGACTTCCTTGGATGTCATTTTGTTCTACTTTGTGCCAAGTGAGGTACTTAAAAGAATCTGAGGGAAGCTTTAAAGTAAGAGAGAAGAGAAATATTATCTGGCGATAAATAGTTCACCTACTCTATGTGTACAAGTAATGTGAACCCATCCAAACATTGAGCTAAATTGAACTCTAGGTACCTAATGATGTGCTTATTGATGTTATGTTAGTCCAATCTAAATTATCTATTTTTATTCAATTTTGCATCTTCCAACACCTGCAACTGATTTATGTTTGATGATAAATGATAGCACAAATAAATATATGTACCCACTCATGAATCCACTTTACACCACCTCTAACAATCTGTCCTCTGATATTTTTTGAATAGCTCATGAGGAATCTCATTCTATTTTAGAATAGTTGTAATTGTTAATGGCTCTTCATTATATGGACCAGAAGTAATCCCTCTAAGTTAGTCCAGTTGTACAAGCTCTGCCTTTTGAGGCTACACAGAAGAATCCCTTCACATGTGACTACTATTTTAAGTGTCTGATAATAGTTGTCATCCTCTTTGTCATTTAGTCATTACTTATAGATCATGGTTTACAAATTATTGACTATTCAGGAAAAGGGTGGTTCTCCTTAGGAAGAGTTCCATTTTATTGACATTGTTCCTAAAATGTGTGGCCAATATCAAATGAAATATTTCAGGTCTCTGGTCATCTTCCTTGTTCTGGACAGTGTATTGTTGACCACAATATGTGTCAAGGTCACATCTGGGGCAATTTTATGCTGTTTATTACTACTGAAGCTGTAGTCAATCAAAATTCCTAGTATTTTACATGACTTATGATAGTTTCAAGGTTAGCACAAACAAAAAGGCATATTACTCAGCAAAGAATATTATGTTAAATACATATACCATAGATTCATACACCGTAGAAGAATGAATGTTATACCATGAATGTTAGCCATGTTATACCTATACAGACAAACCAAGGATACTTGATTTGAAAAAATGTCATTACAGTATTTGGAACAACTACATTCATCTTACGGAACAGTATTTTGTATAGTTTTTCTTTGCTTGAGGCTGTGTGACTAACATAAAAAACATTTTCGTCATTAAATAAGCTTATGAGGCACTGGATTAAACCAAGCTAAGCATTTATCTTTACTACAGGACTTCTATGAACCTTTAGTATTCTAAGATATATTGTGAGTCTGTACCACAAAGTGTTTTCCTGGATTTTTAAATCATAGAACCTTTCATTCTTAGCATAGCACATGGAACTAGCCCATCTTATAAAGTGAAATTTGGGGCAAGCTGCCTCAAAATAAATTGGGAAGAGGTCGGTTTTTAATAATCATTTAGCTTTGATCTTTTACCTTCATTACTTACTTACTGAATGACGTTAGTTTTTCCATAAACATTTAAACATATTCATTTAAAAAATAACAAAAGTTCTCTAACTACATTAACAGCAACATTAAAAAGTTAATTAATTCTTGAGCAATTCTTTGGGACAATCTAAAGATTTGTTAACATACTTTCAAGTAATTCACTTATTCTTGAGAACTATTTTTTTAAAAACTAAGAAGCACAGATACATTTTAGATTAATGAAAAATGTAGTCTATCTTTGGCTGTTCTGTTTACATGTTTGTGGAAGCGTCTTGGAAGCGTCTTTTCCAATCTGTTATGTGCTTTTGGAATTTTTTTTGCTCGTTACTGTCATAGAATAAAAATTTTTTACAAGTTATATTTCCTGTAGTTGCCACATCCAATTGCCTTTTTGTGCTATTTCATGAGACTAGCTGGGGAAAAATGAATCTAAGCTAAAGCTATATTGAAAATAAAGTTCCCGTTTTTCAACTGATATCTAATTTTGTGCAAAAAAACTGTCAGTTTTTTAAAGGAGTTATGTGGTTGATTTGGGGGTTTCTAACATCACAGGAAAATGAGCCATTGCATTTCTTTGTTCATATCTATGAAAGGCTGTCAACATATTGCAGTTGTGTGACCATGCTTTCTTCTTAAAGACTGGTGAATATTCCTGTGCCTTACCCTGTTCTTTTTCCTTTTTTGATGTTGATGGACTAAGCGATTAATCCATTGGTTCAATAAATATTTCTGAAACTAGAATGCTTCATTTCAACTCACTAATTAATTGAAAAATAAATATGGTGCCCCTGCTATGTGGCAGGCACTCTTTCAGGCACGAAAGATACAAAGTTAAATAAAATATTTAACTTTGTGCTTCAAAAACTCATTTTCTGTAAGTTGAGAGGCAAACATAGAAATAACTCCTTTTCATCCAAGGAACAAGTGGAAAATTTTTGATTGAAGGAAAGGAGGGACAAAACTTTGTGATTCCACTTAGACAGGTTAAATAACAATCTTGGAAATGGTGAGTTTAGGAAGAAAATTTTTTATCTTGTGGACGAAGAATATTCCATAAAGAAAGGAGATAATTCTTAGATTAGAGACAGAATTTGAACTCAGTGGGGAAAGGAAGGGACACCATTGTTAAGTCTCTGGTCATTAGCTTTTCTATTCATCTCTCTCTCTTTTGTCTTCCTTCCTCCACCCCAGATTCTTTCCTCTCTGAGTTGAGACTGAAAGCAGCAACTTTCATTTTCTCCCCAGTTACAAGGATAGGTTTAAGACATGTATGCATGTGTGCTGAGTTGCTTTCATCATGTCCAACTCTTTGTGACCCTGTGGACTGTAGCCTGCCAGACTCCTCTGTCCATGGGATTTCCCAGGCAAGAATACTGAAGTGGGTTGCCATGCCCTCCTCCAGGGGATCTTCCCTACCCAGGGATCGAACCTGCATCTCTTGTGCTCCTGCCTTGGCTAGCAGGTTCTTTACTACCAGCACCACCTTGGAAGACATGTATACACTTATTAAAAAGTGTAAAATGTTAGGTAAAATGCATTCTAAACTTATGACTATGTAAAGAATTAATTAAAAAATACTCACCAGGGATGATATTCCAGAATCCGAACGAGAATACAGTATTCTGTTCCTGGAGAGAGCCCACGGGGTGTGTGTCTCACTCAGATAGGAGCTGCAGGATGAACTGGATGGACAAGTCTCCTGATCGCTTGTGTTTTGACCTGAGGAGCTGAGTGAAAGAAAATGTTCAAGAGGTTCAAGAGGGAGGGGATATATGGATACTTATGCCTGATTCACATTTTTGCGTGGCAGAAACCAATACAACATTGTAAAGCGAATCAAACATTTCAAAAATGCTTCAAGTTTTTAAATGTAAATATCTTTATATAAAACAACAAGAGCCACAGATTATCAGCACTAGCTTTTCCATTTATAGGAGAGAGAAATGATACCCTAGGACTTCTGTCATAGTCCTAAACACATTTCTTATGGTTGACAGTCACTTAAGACAAATTCTCCTCCAGCTAAGCATGTCTACAGAGCGACTGCACATCTTAGAAAAGTAAATCTAATGGCACACACGAATGCATGCTCATAGGACATGAACAAGGAAATCGGCCCTAATTTTGGAAGACCATTCCTGGTAGAACTACTGCTACAGACTTGGCTTGTGTCAAACAAGCTTGAAACTCCCTACTAGTTTTCCCATTGATCTGGGTCTTCCATTTTCCCTGGAATTTCCCCCAAACCTATTATATTTCCTCAGATTTGTGGCAAACATATTAAAAATTCAGGTTTCTTAATCAATTTTACTCACTTTGAAATACTGCTCAAATATTTCACTTAAAAACAGTCCTATTCTCTCTGTATTCCCGTTATTATGCCACTGAGATATAAAATGTCTTTTTGCTTTCCTGTATTTATTATTTACTGTTATTCTTGCACTTTTCCCTTTCTCCTCAGGACTGGTTATGTTTCTCTTTCTGTAATTGGTACTGTATATTACTTTAAGCCAGTTTAAAAATAATATCTGAGTATGCGTTTTCATGTTAAGTAAAACTAGAAATTGTGTCTATCTCCAGCCTCTTTTTACCCTTGATGGATTATTTTTCAGGCTCCGAGAATCTTAAGAGACAGTATTCTACATTTTATGGCACAGTTATTATGAAGCTCTGTAGCAATTTTGCTTACAAGAAACTGACACATCTCTTGTATATTGAAGTTGCCTTCATGAAGTATAATGTGGAAATGTCTTTCATTTTTCATGTATTAACTGATGTGTAGAGTAGAAGAGCATAGCCATTATATCATATTCTAAAAATAATGTTACTATGCCATTAAGAAAATAAAACAACTGTGCCTTGTTATCAAGACGAAAATTATCCCTCCATCTACCACTAAATAGCAAAAGAGTTGGTCTTAATCATGTGAAAAAGTCAGAAAATATATACCTCTCCAATATTCCCCAATTGAGCAATTCTTTAATAATCTGGATATGGTTTTCTTGACATTACCAAAGAATACCTTGTGATGGCAACTAATTAACAAACATTAGAAAAACATTACAGTGTACAAAATTTATTATTCTTGAAGCAGGTAAATCCAGCTATCTCTAACCAGAGTTTTGGCCAACAATCAGGGAGAATAAAATAAGGCAAAATGGAATAGTATTTCAGGGGATGAACAGAGGATAAACATTTAACTGACTTTTGGTTTTCTCGTCTTCATGAAAATATGCTAGCCATTTTCTGCCAAAATGGAATCAGGAGAATAAGGATAATGACATGACTGACTGACTCTTCTGTGATTCTGAACTTTAGTGATAGTTACACAGTGATGAGGGCCTGACAAAACATGGTCCACTGGAAAAGGAAATGGCAAATCACTTCAGTATTACTGCCTTGAGAACCCTATAAATAGTATGAAAAATTTGTCTTAAAACTCAACATTCAAAAAACTAAGATTGTTGGGAGCCGTTCTGGATCCACTGCTGGATGACGAAGTCAAAGCACACTAAAGAAGAAACTGCAAAGTGGATTCCCTGCAGGATTGGAACCTTCCCTCCTTCCTGTTTCCATGCTTTTGTTGTGGCTAACTTTGTTTCATTCCTTGATGGCAGGAGTTGCAGGGGCTTCCAAGACCAGGCTATGAGAGTCCAGAGAAAAAGAAAAATGATCCCCTGCCCCCAGAGACATATTCCCAAAATGGTTAAATCTACTGAGGCCCCTGGCTGATGTGCTCTTAACACTCAGCCAGAGAAGAAGGCCATGTTTTACTTGAAAAACAAGTCCTAAGCCCATTGTGACCTGGCTTCATGAGGAGATTGTTATTGATAACTGAAAGATTTGGGTCATGTATCAGGAAAGTTACAAAAACTAAGTCAATGATGTTTTCTCAGAAAAGACTGGGACGCTAGAGATATTTGTGCCCCCTAGAATCTAAAATTAGACAAAAAGAAATATATGAGTTATAATATAAATGGTTTCTAGGTAGATTGTAAAAAACTTACCCCTGCCAGAAATAGTCTTGTAGGTAGATGGTAAACAAACTGCCACTGACGATGGCTACACTACAAAAAACCCTTGGCCTTAGCTACAGTGATGGTGATTATTTGCTGAAGCAAGACTGTATTTGCTGAAGTAGCAGGCTGTACAGAATAAGTAGATGGAGTAAATGATTCATAGGCCATGTTTGGTAGGATAAAAATAGGTTTCGGGGTAAATATGTAACTAAAGTGTAACAAAGGACTATAAAAAAGCCTTTAACACATCTTAGAATCAGGGGATGTTGATCTGAACAGAAAAATACTACAAGAATCATTAGGTAGAACAAAAAATGTACTACATTAGTAGAAACAAAGAGTAATAAAGTGAGGCTGTCTTCAGCCCATCAAGAGACTGCATGTGATTCCTTCCCCTCAATCCTCTCCCCTCCTAACTCTAACCCTATTCTTTCCCCTCGCTGACGCCGCTCATCCCTTTGGGCACTCCAGAACGTGCTGGAGCAGGACTCTGGCAAAAGATCATGGCATCCAGTTGTATTACTTCATGGCAAATAGATGGGAAAAACATGGAAATTCTGTCAAATTTCATTTCCTTGGGCTTCAAAATTAATGCTTATACTGACTGCAGTCACGCAATTAAAAGACGCTTGCCCCTTGGAAGAATAGCTATGGCAAACCTAGACAGTGTATTAAAAAGCAGAGACATTACTTTGCCGACAAAGGTCTGTATAGTCAAAGCTTTGGTTTTTTCAGTAGTCACGTATGGATGTGAGAGTTGAACCATAAAAAGGCTGAGCACCGAAGAACTGACGCTTCCAAACTGTGGTGTTGGAGAAGACTCTTGAGAGTCCCTTGGACTGCAAGGAGATCCAACCAGTCATTCCTAAAGGAAATCAACCCTGAATATTCATTGGAAGGACTGATGCTGAAGCTGATGATCCAATATTTTGGTCACTTGATGCAAAGAGTTGACTCATTGGAAAAGACCCTGATGCTGGGAAAGATTGAAGGCAGAAGGAGAGGGGGACAACAGAGGATGAGCTGGTTGGATGGCATCACTGACTTAATGAAAATGAGTTTGAGCAAGTTCAGGGAGATAGTGAAGGACAGGGAAGCCTAGCATGCTGCAGTCCATGGGTCGCCAAGAGCCAGACACAACTTCACAACTGAACAACAACACAGTGATGAGAAGCAGACCCAAAAAATCTGGAAATGTCTCTCTCTCTCTCTTGTTTTTAAACCTAAAGTGTGAGAAATGGTCTTATTTTGTTTAAAGGAGAGCACAGGAAACCATAAGTTCACAAAGCCAGAATGTCGGATAAGAAAGATCCAGTTGACTGGGTTTTCACTGTACTTTGGTTGTATAGTGTTGCAAGACCAAGCACAACAGCTTCAAGGTAAAGTCACATTTACAAGTAACTGAAAATTAACTCATTATCTTAGCCTACATTAGATTATTTGAGAGTTTAAACTAGAAGAACTATTTGTGCCATTATCTTGACTGCTACTAGACATTTATGAATAAGAGAAAGTAATTAAAACTTTGGTAACAGAAATAAATAGGCAAATAACATCCACACTCTTTCTTTCTCTTTCACCGGCTTTTTTCCTCCCAAAATGGAATGAAATAAATTTTGTCTAGAGTTTCAGCTAAGGACAGATTATCTGAGAAGATTCTAACCAGTAGATAACTAGTCTGACTCTCAGTGTGATTACTTTCTGTGGGTCCCAAAGGCTGGATTCTCGCTCTCATATTCGCATATTCCTCCTGGACACCACACCAGAGGGCAGTGGTGAAGGGCAGTGTGCTGATATCGTGAAGTAAAACTTTCAGGGAATTCTGAAGCTCTTCTTTGTTCCATTACTTCTATCATAAATTCCATGTAGAAGTTTACTTTGGTCTGGTTTTGGGGGGGGGGGAAATGTCAGCAAAGAAAGATAATTTGTGATCCTTTAGTTTAAAAAAGAAAAGGCAGAGCATCTTCCAGGTTATCTGACCAATCCAAACTTCTACCCCATTTGCCTTCATGCACACGTCACTGATGTCCAGAGTGCTAAACCATGAGTCCTGGGAATCTAAAACTGTTACTGCTGCGACCTTGGGTCACTTAGCCCCTCTGATGGGTCATTACCTTTAATATTCAGAAGATGAAGTGGACTCTGCCTGAGTGAAAAGCTTTTCTGGTTTGGTTTTGTGTTTTTTTGGCAACAATATTGACGGGATAACAACTATTACTAATATAATGATTTTATAATTAACACTTATTAATCATATGCTGTGTGCTAGGCATTATACTAAGAACTTTACAGATATTAACCCATTTAATCATTGTTGTTGTTCAGTCACCAAGTTGTGTCCAACTCTTTGCAACTCCATGGACTGCAACACATCAGGCCTCCCTGTCCTTTACTATCTCCCAGAGTTTGCTCAAATTCATGTCCATTGAGTCAATGACACCATCCAACCATCTCATCCTCTGTCACCCCCATCTCCTTTGCTTTTAATCTTTCCAAGCATTAAGGTCTTTCCCAATGAGTCGGCTCTTCGCATCAGGTGGCCAAAGTATTTAATCATTAAAATCACCAAAGTGTGTAACATTGTTATTTTGATTTTAGAGACAAGGAAGCAGAGACCCAAAGAGGTGGCGTAACTTGTCCAAGTCAAACAAGTAAATGATCAAGTGTTCTTAATTACTACAATTCAAATAAGATTCAGACAAGTTACTGTGATTCTTTAAATAACTGTAAATCCGTATCATTTATTCAGATGCAGTTGTTATTAAGGAAAATCATTAATATTGATTTTTCCTATTCTGATTGCTTCACTTAACTACAGATAAATAATTCACTAGTTAATAGAACATGTAAATCTGAGCAGTGATTCTTTACTGAAAATAAACTGTAAGTCTTTAGTAGTAGAACCTATGAAAACATCATTCCAGGTGATACCAAGCTGTTTTAAAAACCTTCTCATGTCTCCCCTCCCCAAGGAAAATAGAACCAGGCTTGTAGTTTAGTTGGTATTTTGGTGTACTCATTTTTAATCTTTCTGCCTGCATTGAACAAATGATTATCATAAATTGCAACTCTAAACCTTATGAAAGAGAAATTAATTTTATTAATGCTGTAATATAAAGTTGCCATGACTAAAACAGTACAACATTTGTCAGGAGTGATTTATGATGTCTTTAAAATAGGTGGTATTATCTGCATTGGCCATCTGTTCCTGGTTTCAAAAGTGTAAAATGGCCAACAAGAGGGAATCTGGTGAGCTGAGACTGCAGGACGAAAAACAACAATAATGTAAGTTATCAATTCATGAGCCCCTTTCATTGGAAGATTGCATTGTTGTTTACAATCAGGAATTTATAAGCCTCATAAATTGTTGGCTGCAAAGGGATGCTATCTGCTTAATTAAAATGTCAAGTTGGTGATTATGTAGCTTTGCAAGGAGAGGAAAGGAGGAAGTGGCAGATGGCCTAGTTTCTAAGGTGAAGCCGAGCTTCTGAGATGAAGGAGGCTGTATTGAACACACACCACCCAGAAGGTAGGGGGCTCCTTCAGACAGTCAGCGTGGTCGAGATGGCATTGCTTACAACTCCATTTCTAAATGTTCCATTTATATTCAGTGCTGCATCATGAGAGCTTTGTATTTAGAAGAAAAAGAAAAAGCTTAATCGTATTTCTAGTTAGCAAAGGACGCTCCCCAAGTCCTCAGATGCTTTCTTTCTCCCCCCAGATTATTGAGCTAGGTTCTCAGATCTAGTGGGATCTTGCTAAACCTATGCACTTGGGTTATCAGCTAGAGGAAACTTACCATGAACTCTAGAGCACTAAATTTGGCTGAAAGAAGATATCGATCCAATCTCTGATTACTTTGACCATTCTTCTTATCTTTTAAAATCCAGAAACCCTGTCCTCTCTACGCCTATATATAAGTTTATTTGTTAGGTGATGATTGTGCTATCTACATGTTAAGGATGGTGATGAGATATTGTAAAACACTGAGAAAGGTTTCATGAAATCAAGAAGTCTTTTGCAATTATAACATGTTAGTTTCTGAAATAGCAAATTTGGTATACCATGTTATTGCATTCAAATTTCTGATGGCTCTAAATAAAGTTCCTAGAACTAAATTCATAAATTAAGTAAATAATCACATAGCAATGAATGTTCTAAAAAACTCGTGGGTTTTACAAATATCCCTAAAATTTTAGTACCTAAGGCCTGAATTTTAACAGATATATCTGAAATTATTTAGATTGTTAATTCTAAAAACATAGAGGAACAAATTATAATTTTGAAAAATATACAACTAAAATTGTCATTTCTTTATTTCTATCTTAATGTTCAGATTTTAATTTTATGTAACCTTGTAGTCTAACGAGTTTTTCCTGTCCTTGTTGCTCTAGCCCCATGTGCATTCCTATAAACACAAATAGGTCCCCATATTAAGGTACAACAAAAGTAAAAGAACAAAAGTATCAAAATTCTTTAGAGGAAAAGCTTGTAACCTTCAGTACCTATTAATGGGCTCATTGACATTTTTGGAAACACAAAGTTGTATTAAAATCCTGGGAACAATGAAGATAAATTGAGATACCTCTATGTTTTCTTTATAAAATTATATTTAGAAATTTTCAGAATGTTATTGTAACCACATATATAGCTGCTATTTAGAAGGTTCCCATTACTTGAGAAATGTTTTACTACTCCCTATATTGTTACAGTTTTGAAAATTCAACCACATACAACACTGCAAGGGAGAAGAAGAATATAGACGCTAAAGGACAATATGTGATTAGGTAGTTTTGTTAACAGAGACAAAACTAGAAAATTTCAAATGAAATTAACAGTGTGTTAGGAAGTTAGTATGACCAAGACTCTTTTCATTATGTGCGGAAATGTGATTGAACAAATACTGGCACTAAGAAAACTGTTTTTTTTCTTTTTTCTCCTTCCTTCCCTCCCTCCCACTCTTTCCCCACTCCTTCAAAATTTGAAGATGAAAGTTTAAGTTACAGCCTGGACCTCACTTTTTACCTTGTCTCTGAAATAATTTTATAAAATGTACTAGCTTGAAAATAATAATATTGAACATAAATATAATTTTTTTTACAGAATTCATGAGTAAACTTCCTGTTGGTACAGTGTATTCAAGGGTGTTAGCAAGTAGGAAAAATAAATTTATAACTGGTCACAAAACTACACATTTAAAAACTATTGATTCACAAGCCCGTTTCTAATTATATCACAGTTTTTGACATTAAAATCAACATAACATCTACATACTGCATGAGATGTTCAGAGTTTGATAACTAAAATAGAACTTCTGTAATATAACTGCTTCAGCCTTTAAATCCCTACTTAAGCATAATTCCTATCTTAACTATAAGCAGTAAATTTAGGGGCTACAGATAAATATTGCACACTTATGAAAACACAATATATTTCATCCTGAAAATTGAAGGTGCAGATCTCACTTTTTAAAGGATGAGAGCCAACCTAAGCTCATATAAGGACAAAACGTTCAAGTCCTTAAGAGACCTAATCATATATTGTCTCATTATCAGCATACTCTGAGAAACATTTACGAAACAGCTATAAAATTTAGGAATGAGGAAAAAAGGATTGGGTTTTGGCCTCTAATTTAATCTGATTTATGACTTTATTGATCTAGTAAAAGTCCTGTTTTCTGGTAGTTATTTCATTTAAATGTAACTCATATTTAAAACTAGTACTAACTATATTATTAGTGGGTATTAACTAATAGATACTTGCTCTGGCTGTCCTATCTGATTTTCCCCCTGAAGTTCACACACGCTCTCTTTAAGTGCCGTGTGTAGCTATAAATGTACCACTGCTAGACAGTAAGTCCAGCTCTCTGTTACAGCAATGATTACCTGAATTGCATTTGTAGTCAGTTGCCTGCATATAGGAGAGGCAGTGGCTCATTTCTCTAAGCAACAGTCACTGGTAACCCAGATTCCATGATTTTACATTTTTAAATGAAATTTAATCCAGGAACACACAAACCTCTGGTTGTCTGTTTTCTCTTAAGGAATGAATAAGACTACTTGTAACATTTCGTTTGCTTACCTTTCGGACATGTCTTGCTGGTGCATAAAGTTCCTCTGGCCTTCCTAAACCTATTTTTCTGAAGACATTTTTCATCCCATTCCCAGAAGAGCTGTCCAGCAAGAATTAGCAGCCTCCTTTTGGGGTCTTCCATGTATTCACCGTGACCAAGGAAACAAGCTGTTACCTAGCAACCTGGCCCTTTAGGAGGTATTGTTACCAATCTCTTAGTCCTCATCAAAGGAATTCCTGTGTGCTGTTTCCAGGGAGTTTTCTAAACTGTGGTATAACTGAACCTTGACTACAGAAACATAAATTATAGCAGAAGGAGCAAATGGCCCTGGCATCCCTGAAAAGTGTGCTGTCTTCAGCTCTATTATTTCTTCAATTGTTTGCATCTGGCTTGGGTTTAGTTGAAGTGGTACTCATGCAATGTATCCCTCAGTATTTGGTTTCGTGCTCCTCTTCTGTAGTTTCAGAACAAGCAGAAGGCGCAAAAGGGAAGTTATCTAATTCCAGCTTGAAACTTGCTTGGATAAAACACCTTGGAATTGAAGGTAGGGAATTCTTCCTTGTTCAACACAAGAAAAGAAAAAGTATTTCAAAGCAAATGTTTACAACCTGTCACAGAAAAAAGGAGATAATATCATATTATATTCTCATTTCCTGATTCAAGAAGTCTGCTTAGAGTGCCTGCTATGTATATAGATAGCACTGTGAATTTTTAACTTCAGGAGCTGATAAAACAAAAGTTCTCTCAGCATGCTACTTGCATGCCTTCTTTCCTCCAAATAGAAAATGTCAGCTGTGCTTTTGAGGACTGAGAATTTGTTGTTTGCCAGAAGCACAGTAAACACTTTCAGAGTCTCTACAGATTCAGAGAACAAGACATTTGGGAAACCATTTTATTCAAAACTTCATTTCAAAACAAGATATTTGGCATGTCCTGGAAAATAGCATTATGTTTCCATTTCATTTCTTTTTCCATGCAGTGGTAATCCATCCATAGGCTAAAAATTTTCAGTAACCTTAGAGATGTGCTTCATATCAAAAGCATGTAAACACATTCTCTACATTACGTTTCTGTGAGAACTTATATTATACACAAAATGTTTCAGGCTGAAATTTAGCACAAAAACTTTCTATGTTAAAAAATATCATTTGATATATTTGGTAAAGACCCACAAGTGATTTGTTTCTGTCCAAGTTAGCATTATTAAGTAATATCTATAATAATTACATCTCAAATTTTCTGAATATTTTTCCCCATGATAGGAGTAGAGACGCCAAATGGCAGATATTTCTTTACCCTTATCATTTCTAAGCATCCTCAGAATTTCCCCAAGTCCAAAAATTGTAAACCAGTATTATCTTAATTAAATTATAAACTGGTCTTAAATAATTCTTTTAGCTTTATAGCCCCCCCCCAAAACACACCATAGCTCCACTACCTCAGGCAAAAGCTATTCATACTCAACTGTTTTCATTATGACTTCGCCAGAATCCTCAGATCCAATGTCTCCCCCAGTCTCCCAGTTGATTCTCACACCTTCTCTATCTTCTAACTTCCAAGATCTCTGCTCCCATCCTTACTTCCACAAAGCAAACAGGAAGAAGTTTCCTCAGGGTCCCATCATCCATTCATCCACTTATCTTATCTTCCTGCCTGTTTTCCATGCTTTCTCCTCATTTACAGGTATGACATCAGCACTATCTTCATGTGTGGACTAGAGCCTGTCTCTTCTTTTCTCAAGACCATTAGTCCAGAAAGTCTTCTGCATCATCAATTTCTCCTCTTCACTGTATCATTCCCACAAACATATAAACATCCTGTTATTTTCCCCATTTAAAGCAGAAACCAAATATAAATGCCCTGGATCCATTCCTCGATCCAGCTTCATCCCATTGCGTTACATCCATTACAGTGTGGGGAAAGCTTTGCAAGTGTTGCCTATGCTTGCTGCATCCAGTTCTCTTCCCATCCCTCTTGAACTCATTCAGGTATTGTTTTCACTCTACTGCTTCCCTGGAACTATATTTGGCAAGGCCACTAATGACCTTCAAGTCACTAAATTCAATGGTTGGTTCCTAGTTCTCATTTCCTTAATCTAGCCACTGTATTTGAAACGTCAAGTTACTCTCTCCCCTGAAGCACTTTCTTCATTTGGCTTCTAGGACCCCACACTCCACTGCATTTCTTTCTCCTTTGTAATCTCTTTTGCTATTCCCTACTCATCCGATCAACGTCTTAATACTGTTGTGTCCAAATCTCAGTCTTTAGATTTCTTTCTCTCTTAACTCACTCCATTAATGATCTTATCCAGTCTCATGGCTTTAAAAACAATTTATATGCTAATGATTCCAATATTTATAACTCCATCCTAGACCCCCTCTCTCTCTTGAATTACAGGCCTATATATTTACCTGCCTACTTGACATTCCTCTGGATGTTTCATAGTCACCTCCATCTTAATATTCCCAAAATAAACTTCTAAATCTCCTATCCAGATCATTTATATGATCTAGATCCTTCATTTTATATCCTTCATTTATACAAACCAAAAATCACGGAATCATCCTTAACTACTCTTTTCTTTCAAATATTGCATCCAATCCCTGATGAAGTCCTTTCAGCTCTAACTCAAAATATATTTAGAATCTGCCCTCTTCTCATCTACTCCGTGGCTACCACAAGACCCCATATTTCTTTTTTTAAAATTTGTACATTGTATTGTAATATAGCCAATTCACAATATTGTGATAGTTTTTGGTAGACAGCAAAAGGACTCAGCCATACACATACACGTATCCATTTTTCCCCAAACTCCCCTCCCATCCCGGCTGCCACATAACATTGAGCAAAGTTCCCTGTGCTACTTATGGTACCATAAGACTCCATATTTCTCATTTATTCATTGAACTATGGAAATTATAGTAATGAACACTAACAATATTGTGTTAGTTTGGGGTGTGCAGCAAAGATATTCAGAATATATATTTAGACTCTTTTTCATTACAGGTTATTGTAAGATATTGAATATAGTCCCCTGTGCTATACAGTGGGTCCTTGTTGTTTATCAACTTTATATATAGTGGTGTGTATTTGTTAATCCCAAACTATTTATTCCTACCCCACTTTCTCCTTTGGTAACCATACACTTGTTTTCTAAGTCTGAGTCTAGTTCTCGTTTGTAAATAACCTCATTTGTGTCATGTTTTTAGTTTCCATATATAAGTGATTTCATGTCATATCTGTCTTTCTCTGCCTGACTTACTTCACTTACTATGATCATCTCTAGGTCCATCCATATTGCAAATAGCAGTGTTTCATTATTTTTATGGCCAAGTAACATTCCAATGTACATACATAGCACATCTTCTTAAACTAGTCATCTGTTCATGGGCGCTTGGATTGCTTGCGTGTCTTGGCTATTGTAAGTAGTGCTTCTGTGAACACTGATGTTGGACCCCCATATTTCTTACCAGTATTACTGCAACAGACACTTCACTAGTCTCCTGCTTCAAACAGTGCCCCCCACATTCTTTCCTCAAACACAGCATGCAGAGTGATTCTGTTGGTCATTCTTCATATCAAACACTCAAACGGTTATCTATCTCTCACAAAGAAAGGACCAGCATCCTTACAAGGAACTATAAGGCACTGGCATTAAAAAAAGCAATATCTCAAAATTAAAACTACTTTCGAAATGTCCGCAAAACAATAAGTTGTCAAGTTGACTAAGGTTCTTTGACAACTACCTGGAAGCCTGAGTTGATACATGATGTTAGACAATTAACTCTTTGAAAAAATCCTTCTACTTTTCTCTTTTATGGGTATCCCAGGTGGCGCTAGTGGTAATGAATCTGCCTGCCAGTGCTGGAAACACAAGAGACTTGTGTTTGATCATTAGGTGGGAAAGATCCCCTGGAGTAGGAAGTGACATCCCACTCCAACATTCTTGCCTGAAAAAATCCTATGGACAGAGGAACCTGGCAGACTACAGTCCGAAGAGTTGCAAAGAGCCGTTTACGACTGAGTGACTAAGTATGCTCACTACTTTTCTCTTAAATTTCAGGACCAGTTAAAATAAGAAATGTCCCAAATTTGGAATGCGAGCTATTAAAAAAAAAAGTTACCATTTACAAGTGCTTCTCTGTCTAATGGAGTGTTTTCTCAATATTGTGAAATAAAAACAAAAGGTAGAGTTTGTGGGTAGCTTCATACAGTGGTAGCAGACTAGTTACCAGATCCCTAAGAGGTCCCCTAAGCATGCAGCACACACACAATAGGTCCTCTGAGAAGTGTACAAAACAAAAAGAAGGGGAAAGTGTGTCTACACAAAAACTCAGCAGACCTTGAGAACAGAGAGTATTAAAACTTCAAAATAACTATGAATTAAAAAAAAATGATGAATCTTTTTTTCATCTCATGTGTCTCTCATTTGTCAGTCCTAGCCTCACTCCACAGCAGTACTTCAAGGAAAGCAAAAGCTGACCAAGAAAAGTTGTGGAGAGGATAGAAAAAGACAGAGTCCGAAGTAGATCTAAAACTACCACAAGAAAAGATTAAGTCCAGCCCAACCAGAATGTATTACAAAAATGTCCACACAAATCAGAGGAAGGATTATTAGGGAAGAGATTTCAGAGTATGCCAGATGAAAAAGCCAAAGCATGATGTAAAGGGGACATCTTTGAAACATGGAACTTCTGGGAGAGAAAAAATGTGAAAAAAGACGTGAGAACTTCCCTTTAGCAATTAGGAGGTGGAGACAAAGGGAAAACGTAAGGTCTTATAAAACGAAATAGCGTCACAAGATGGAAGGACTCATAATTCATCCTGTGTCAGCTAACATCTCCCCCAGAGATGTCCATATCTGAATACCCAGAGCCTGGGAATATGTTACCTTACATAGAAAAAGGGAAGTAAGATAACAGATGGAATTAATGTTGCTTATATGCTGACCTCAAGACAGGGAGGATTTTCTGGATTTTCCATGTGGACCCAGTGTAATCACAAGTGCCCTTAAACATAAGAGGAAGTAAAGAGAATTGATGTCAGAGAAAGATAGCTAGCCATTCCTGGCTTTGCAGATGGAAAGAGGCATGTGCCAAATAAAGAGGCTATGCAATGCAAAAGCATTGTCCATAAAAGAGAAAAAATTAGTAAACTAGCCTTCATCAAAATTAAGACCTTATACTCTTCAAAAGATACTTCTAAGAGAAAGAAATGGCAAGCAACTTGGAAAAAATATTTGCAAATACATATAATATATCCAGAATTTATAAAGAACTCTCAAACTCAATAGCAAGGAGAGAGGGAAAGGAACTAAAAAAGTGGGCAAAATATTTGAAAGGAAGTTTGACTAGAGTACATACGTGAATGATGAATTAGCACATGAGAAGATGCTCCATTTCATCAGTCATTAAGGGAATGCAAACTGAAACCACAAGATATCATTACACATCTATTAGAATGGTTAAAATTAAAAATAAACAAACCAAATTTCTAGCCAAAAGAAGTGAATAGACTAAAAATTATGATATATTCATACCAGGGAATTACACAGCAATAAAAATGAATTAACTAATGAACTGTAATCTATAGTGACAGAAAGCAGATCTTTTTGTTTGGAAATTGAGCAGGGAATATGCCCGCCATTCACCAGGGCAAGAACAGGATTACAGCCTGGCAGATGGTTCTACCCCAAGCCTCTTGCACTGCCCAGCCATGGTCAACCTCATCATTTTCTTCAATATCACCCTCAACAACAAGCCCTTGGGCCACATCTCCTTTTAGCTGTTTGCAGATAAAGTTCCAAAGACAACAGAAAGCTTTCATGCTCTGAGAACTGGGGAGAAAGAATTTGGTTATACAGATTCCTGCTTTCACAGAATAATTCCAGGATTTATGTGCCAAGGTGGTGACTTCACACACCATAATAGCACTGGTGGCAATGCTATCTCTGGGGAGAAATTCATGATGAGAATTTCATCCTGAAGCATACGGGTCCTGTCTATCCATGGCAAATGCTGGCCCTAACCAAAATGATTCCTAGTGTTTCACCTGCTGAGACTGAGTGGTTGGATGGCAAGCATGTAGTCTTTGGCAAGGTGAAAGAGGGCAAGAATACTGTGGAAGCCATGGAGAGCCTTGAAATGGAAAAACCAGCAATATCACCATTGCTGACTTTTCTGGACAAACCCAGCAAAGTTGACTTGTATTTTATCTTTAAGAAAAAAAAAGAATGTGGTTATGAAGATGTACTTAAAAACATTTTGGATAATGGACATATATGTTGTATTGATTGTGATGGTTTCACAGGTATATACATATGTCAAAGCATAGCAAATTGTTTGCTTCAAATCTGTGCAGTGTATTATATGTCAATCATACACATACACAGAGAGAGACAGGGAAAATGTGTGTGTGTGTGTGTGTGTATGACAGAAAGACAGAGCCACAGAAAAAGAGGAAGGATAAAAGGATAAGTGAGAGAAGGACAAAGGAAATAGAATGAGAAGTAAAATGATGTGGAGGTGTAATAAAACTATAACAGCCACTCATAAACTCAATCTCAAATTTCTCTGCTCATGAAAATAGCCCTGTTTTCCTCACTGATTATCTTTATCAGTAATACATATTTGAACTTCAAAATGAGCTTAAATGAACAGCCTACTGCTCTAATCTCTTATACATGTGAGTTCCACTAAGTGGTTGTTTCTTTACAGGAATGCATTGCTTACAGATATTGAAAAAATACTGTTTTGCTTTGTTTTTGACACTCAGAAAGCCCTTCTAAAATGAACCTGAATATTTACTAGCAGCACTGCTGATGCATTTTGACTTATTATATTTTATCATGAAATGATGATTTGCTAGACAGACAAGGTGATCCATCTAAGCCCCCTCATCCCCTTCAACACTTTAGGCAGAGTTGTGCTTGTATCTATTTTAAAAATGAATTTCTGCATAAGATTTAGATTGATAAAAAGTTGGTTAATAATTGGCAATTCCCATGGAAATGGAAATCAGGGAATGGCAGAAAAATGAACTCAGAACATGGTACCAGGAAGGGCAGGCCAGTTTGCAAAACTGCAGCAGGGGAAAGCAGAGGGGCACTTGGGAAGTGAAGGGTGAGATGGAGAGGGTAGGTTTGGAGATGGTGCCCTAAAATGAGGACTATCAAACAAGATTACTTTGGGATAGCTTTCTACACCTCTACCAAAATCTTCCAGACATATACAAATGAGTAACCAACTAGCCTTCCTCTGCTCTTTCTCCATAATGATCTTTTTGCCTTATACTAGGTGAGTAATACCTGTAGTAGTTTCCCTGTGTATATCATTCACTACCTGATATCTCTCATGCCAAACACAGTGACTAAAATATCAGAAGCATGAAATAAGTGCTGGTTAAATGAATGAGCAACAGTGCAGGGTCTAGAGTCATCCTCCTGAACCAGAAGATGGAGGGAGTCCACAGCTGAGAAGTGGTCACTAAGCTGCAGAATACTTCACTATGTTACTGTTGAGAAATGTTTGTGTGTTTACAAAGGCGTTGTTTAAGGAAAACATTTCAAGAGCCTTCTTTCAGTAGAAATGCACTTTAGTCCCCAACAGATTGATCTGGAATCTTCAGAAAAAGAAGTGTATATTTTCCTATGAGAGTGTGAAGAATAACTAGTAGGGAAATAAGGGAAAAACTGAGAAAAATTCCATGGCATTTCCAACGCAGAGGTATGGATTCTACCTCATATTCCATTCTTTGGGGGAGAAAATAACCATGAGAAAAAGTGTTCGTTTCCTTCCTGTAAGGTTAAATTGGAGAGAAATCAAGATTTTGCCCTTTCTTTTTCCTGTGGTGTGAACAGTTCTGTGCTTTGTGTAACAGAATTTTGAGGACCTGGCTAGGGTCTCGTACCTAACAGATACTCAATCATGAGATGACACAGGAGAATTGGGACTTCCTTGAGAGATGACTTTATTAATTAGGAGAGAAAAAGATCTTACCTTCAGAGAAACAGAACAAGGACTTCATCAGCATCCATTAAAAGGCAGACTAAGAGAGTTCTAAACTTAAGCTGGAAGAAATTATTATTAGTCAAAAATGATTAATAGAATGCATGAAATGGGTCAGGTTTCTGTCATTTTAACTCTTTCTAAATATCCTTGCTACATGAGAAATCTTCTATATGTGTATTTGCATGTGCTGTGTGCTATGTTCAGTTGCTCAGTCGTGTCCAACTCTGTGTTACGCTGTAGACTATAGCCTGCCGGGCTCCTCTGTCCATGGGATTTCCCAGGCAAGAATACTGGAGTGTGTTGCTATTTCCTCCTCCGGGGAATCTTCCCAACCCAAGGACTGAACCAACATCTCCTGAATCTCCTTAACTGCCAGTATGTTCTTTACCTCTGAGCCACTGGGAAAGCCCCTTTGCATGGGTATGTTTATATATAATATAACTTTTTAATCTAAAGTTTAATTCATTTAAAAGTAGCTCATGCTGCAAAGTCATAAAGTAAAGTAATACTTTCCATTTTGAATCTTTCATAAATACACACAAAATATAGTTAATTGGCAATGAATTAACAGTTTTTTTATATAAAATAGCCAAAAACAGAAAAAATACTATACACTTTCATCATCATTTCTAAAATTAAAAGATTGCATAATCCATGTAAGAAAAACACTATCTTAAAATTTTAAAAAACTTCATTAAATTAACAAACTGTCTCTGTTTAAAAAAAAAAACACCTCTATTATGTTTTCTTTTTTTTTAACTTAATTTTATTTTTTTTTATTGTTTTTGCCATACAATGTCATGATATCACCATGGGTTTACATATGCTCCCCCTCCAGAACCCCTCTCCCTCCTCCCTCCCTCCGGGAAATCTCGCTGCACCAGCCCCGAGCATCAATCCTGGGCTGGCGATTGATTAGACATATGATAATTAACTTGTTTCAATGCCATTCTCCCATATCATCCCACCCTTACCCTCATCCACAAAGTCCACGAGTCTATTCTATACATCTGCATTCCTTCTGCTGTCTCGCATGTTGGGTTCTCGTTACCATCTTTCTAAATTCCATATATATGTGTTAATATACTGTATTGTTGTTTTTGCTTCTGGCTTACTTCACTCTGGATAATGGGCTCCAGTTTCATCCATCTGAGTAGAATTGCTTCAAATGAAGTCCTGCATATGACCCAGCAATCCCACTGCTGGGCATATACACCGAGGAAACCAGAATTGAAAGAGCCACGTGTACCCCAATGTTCATCACCGCATTGTTTACAATAGCCAGGACATGGAAGCAACCTAGATGCCCATCAACTGACGAATGGATAAGAAAGCTGTGGTACATATACACAATGGAATATTACTCAGCATTATTATGTTTTCTTTATTTTCCCTGTTTGCCCTTGGTTTTGCTGATACTAACTTGTGGTCCTTCTTTGGGTCTCTGGCAGTCACTGCTCTGGAGTCAATTCTAAGAAGGAAGCAGCCTGCTGGACTGTGTATAATGGAGTAGGAACATTTTATTGATATTTATTTAGCAGATTTATCATCCTGAAACTCACAGAGGGCCATAGGGCATGTCATGCTAATATAACTCATGTGTTATGGTATGATAACATCATGTGTACACAAGGGGTTTATGAAATATGAAGAAAGTCTTGCTTGCTTTCAGATAAATAATGGGATGAGTTAACAGCTCAACTCTGGAGACTTAAATTTTGAGTACAGGATGGTTCTGATAAAAGAAGTAAGAAAATAAACTAAATAGTATTCTATTTGGAGTTGCCTCACATCTGATGTTATATTACCGCTGATTCTTAGAATATTAAAATTTTTTTCATACATATATCATCTTTTTTACTTAATACATGCTAACCGATAGGTTATGAAGATTATGCTCTCTACAGAAGTGGCAACCAGCCAAACTCCAATGAAACTCATTTTTTAAAATTTTTCATTTGCAAAAATATATATGCCAAGAGTTCTACTTTGTTTTGCCAATGTCCGGTAAAATGAGTAATGTTTCCCAGTCATAGGGAGTTGCTCTTTTAGGGGTGCGCATGCCAAGTCACTTGCAACTCTTTGTAACCCTATAGACCATAGCTTGCCAGCCTTCTCTGTCCATGGAATTCTCCAGGCAAGAACACTGGAGTGGGTTGCCATGCCTTCCTCTAGCTTTTTCAGGGGGAGAAGAGTAATAGAATTGGGAAAGACTAGACATTTTTTCGAGAAAATTGGAGGTATCAAAGAAACATTTCATGCAAGGATGGACATGATAAAGCCCTAACAGAAGCAGGAGAAATTAAGGAGAGGGGGCAAGAATACACAGGAGAACTATACAAAAAAGGTCTTAATGATCCAAGTAACCATGATGGTGGGGTCACTCATCTAGAGCCAGACAGCCTGGAGTGTGAAGTCAAGTGGGCCTTAGGAAGCATTACTATGAACAAAGCTAGTGGAGGTGACGGAATTCTAGCCGAGCTATTTAAAATCCCCAAAGATGATGCTGTTAAAGTGCTGCACTGATATGTCAGCAAATTTGGAAAACTCAGTAGTGGCCACAAGACTGGTAAAGCTCAGTTTTTATTCCAATCTCAATGAAGGGCAATATCAAAAATATTCAAACTACTGTACAATTGCACTCATTTATCATGCCAGAAAGGCTAATTTTGAATTTATGCTGGATCTGCTTCTGTGACTTTAACCCTCATCTTGCCACTTTTGTAAGATAAATAATGGCCTGCCTCAGGGAGACAAGCTGAACTGCCCACCTGTGAAGGACTGTAAGAAAATGAAACCAACAAATTCCCCTGCCTGAGGCTTGTCATACTAGGGGACATTTGCAAGGATTGAATAGTTTTTTTTACTTTGTTTCCTCACCTCCACTGTTCATCCGTAAATGAATCTGGCAATCAGGCCCTGATAAGATGGTTATTTTGAGGCACTAGCCTGCCATCTTCTCAGTCATCTTGCTCTGAATAAAGTCCCTTTCTGATCCAAACACCTCGTCTTGGATTCATTGACTTATCCTGTGGCAAGCAGAGCAAGCTTAGACTCAGTAAAACTAACATGTGAAATGAGTGCAATTTTATGGTTGTTTGAACATACATTGGCATTGCGTTTCTTTGAGATTGGAATGAAAACCGACCTTTCCCAGTCCCAGTGCTGAGTTTTCCAAAGTCGCTGATATATTGAGTACAGCACTTTAGCAGCAGCATCTTTTAGGCTTTGCAATAGTTTACCTGGAATTCCACCACCTCCACTAGCTTTGTTTGTAGTAATGCTTCGTAAGGCCCACTTGACTTCACGGTCCAAGATATCTGGCTCTAAGTGAATGACCACACCATCATAGTTATCCAGGTCATTAAGACCTTTTTTGTATAGTTCTTCTGTTTATTCTTGCCATTTCTTCTTAATCTCTTCTACTTCTGTTAGGTTCTTGCCATTTCTGCCCTTTATTGTGCTTATCTTTGCATATGATCCCTTGGTATCTCCAGTTTTCTTGAAGAGATCTCTGGTCTTTCGTATTCTATTGTTTTCCTATATTTCTTCTCATTGTTCATTTAAGAAGGCTTTCTTATTTCTCCTTGCTATTCTCTGAAACACTGCATTCAGTTGGGTATATCTTTCCCTTTTTCCTTTGCCTTTTGCTTCTCTTCTTTTTTCAGCTATCTGTAAGGCCTCCTCATGCAACCTCTGTGTTTCTTACATTTCTTTTTTCTTCAGGATGCTTTTGGTCACTGCCTTCTGTATAACATTACAAACCTCTGTCTATAGTTTTTCAAGCGCTCTGTCTACCAGATCTAATCCCTTGAATCTATGCATCTTCTCCACCGTATAATCTTAAGGGGTTTCATTTAGGTCATACCTGAATGGCATAAATCTGGAACATTAAAATTATATGCAAAGAGAAGTGAAACTAGCTTCTTCCATAGTAAGTGAGGGGAGACAGTTGGACCTCTGTGGAACAGAATTTGGATATCATTGTCTATAGACAAAAATTATTTGTATCAGTTATTTACAAAGTAAATAATTTTGTATCAGTTATTTTTTGCATTGTATCAGTTATTTACAAAGCACGGAGTTAATAGCTCCCATCAAATTGAAATTAGATAAGACAGGAAGGTGTGTTCTAGATAAAGGCCAGGCAACCTCCTGACCTCTGGTCAAATTTTCCCCACAGTTACTTTTGATAGGGCCTGTAGGTAAGAACGCTTTTTACATTTTTAAAGGGTTGTAAAAACAAACCAAAAACTAAGCAATAGCAACAAAGAAAATATGCTACAGAGTTATATGCGGCACTTATATAAATAGCTTGTTGATCCAGTGTTGACCTTTGCTCTATTGCCGAGGCCAGCAAAACATGCCAGCCATCCAGATGGTTGCATGAGTTTTATAAGTTAGGTTTTATTGAAACATAGACATATACACACATGCGTTTTTAAAAATTTACTCTCTATGGCTGTTTTAGTACTACAGCGGCAGAATTTAAGTTATAACAGAGCAAAGCCAAAACATTGACTGTGTAATCCTTGTTAAGGAAAGTTTGGCTATACCTCCTTAGACAATATATGGTTCTCCAATAAAACAGAGTTATTCCTCCTGGGAAGATCTTTTGCTTTTCCTGTTTCTATTTTTTTCTTCTCTTTCTTTTACTTGGTTTACCCCATTTTTTCTTCCTGTCATCCATAATTCTTTCTCATATGTTTCCTCCTCTTTAACTCTTTCTTTCTCCATTAAATAGCTATAATGTGGAACTGAAATATAAAATTTTAAAAGTAATTTATGAAATGAATTTTTAGATTCTTTATTAAATCTAAAGTAAGAAGAGATCTTTTTCTCACCAAATCTAATGCCCTAAGAGTCTAAAGTTAAGTGGAAGTTATTTTTCATTGTGATGTATATGTATGTCTATGGGTCAGTGATCCTTAAAGAAAAGGACCTCTTACTTGAGAAACAAGAACTGGGGGTCCCGTTAGCTGTCTTCTCTTTTCCAGGCAAAACAAGGAACACTTATTTATGTTTCAGTGAGAAAGTGACTTAATAACATCTTTTTTGAATAGTTCTTTACTCCCACTGGTATGTACACAAAGCAGTGTGAACTTGAGATTGACTAATGGTGGTATAATGTCTACATTTTTAAATACATAAATATAGATTATATCATAAATATACAGTGTAATGTCAGCATTTTTAAAACCATTATTTCCAAGCAGTGAAGAGATTTATAAGAGAAAGTTTTCTGTTCCTGTTTCCTCTGCTGATTCTTTTTTGTTTCCCTAATCCCTTCTAGATCTCCTTTATTTTATCACTTTACTTCTGTTAATGCTTTAAGTGTCATTTTTTCAAACTATCACCCTTGATCTTCTTCTATTTGTGCATTCTATGTCTGAAAACTCACATTTATTCTTATTTTAACTACCAGCTAATGATTCCCAGTCCGTATCTTTAACTAAGAAACATAACTAAGGGAAACAGTGAGAGATATTATTTTCTTGGACTCCAAATATCTCTGCAGACAGTGACTGTACCATGAAATTAAAAGACATTTGCTTCTTTGAAGAAAAACTATGATAAATCTATATAGCGTATTAAAGAGCAAAGACTTCACTTTGCAGACAAAGGTCCATGTATAGATGTGAGAACTGAACCATAAAGAAGACTGAGCACCAAAGTGTTGATGCTTTCAAACTGTGGTGTTGGAGAAGACTCTTGAGAGTCCCTTGGACTGCAGGGAGATGAAACCAGTCAATCCTAGGGGAAATTAGTCCTGAACATTATTTAAAGTATTGATGCTGCAGCTGATGCTCCAGTACCTTGGCTGCTTGATGTGAAGAGCCATTTCATTAGAAAATACCCTGATGCTGGGAAAGACTGAAGGTAAGAGGAGAAGGGGGTGACAGAGGATGAGGTGATTGGATGGCATCACCAACTCTCAATGGACATGAATTTGAGCAAACTCTGAGAGATGGTGAAGGACAGGGATGCTTGGCATGGTGCAGTCCATGGGATCACAAAGAGTTGGAAATAACTGAGGGACTGAACACCAACAGCAATAGATGTTACATGTATCTATGCATAATGCATCTATTAAATGGTCATCTCTAGTTCAGTGTTATTGGGTTGAGCTCAATACACCCCATAAACTTTTATTTATGCATCCTTCCTCATCAACATTAACTTAAGAAACAACCCAAACTCATTTACCCACATTTTCAATTAATCTTAATTTTTTTTTTATTGCAAGGGGACATCTGCAACTTACATTGGAATACATTGAAAAAGGAACAACAGGTGAATGTATTGAGAGATGGATAGATGAATAGGTATGTGATAAAGAAGGTATAATGAAATGTTAATTGTAGAATTAGGTGATGGGTATATGAGTAGTGAAAGGCAAGGCGCAAAGGGAAAGATATACCCAACCAAATGCAGAGTTCCAGAGAATAACAAGGAGAGATAAGAAGGCTTTCTTAAATGAACAAAGCAAAGAAATAGAGGAAAACAACAGGAAGGAAAGACTAGAGATCTCTTCAAGAAAATTGGAGAGATCAAGGAGACATTTCATGCAAGGGTGGGAACAATAAAGGACAGAAATGGTAAGGACATAACAGAAGCAGAAAAGATTAAGAGGAGGCAGCAAGAATATGCAGAAGAACTATACAAGAAAAGTCATAATATGTCAACAAATTTGGAAAACTCAGCAGTAACCACAGGACTGGAAAAGGTCAGTTTATATTCCAATCTCAAATGAAGGCAATGCCAAAGAATGTTCAAATTACTGTACAATTGCACTCATTTCACATGCTTGCAAGCTAATGGTCAAAAGCCTTCAAGCTAGGCTTTACCAGTATGTAAACTGAGAACTTCCAGATGTACAATCTGCTTTTAGAGAAGGAGGAGGAACCAGAAATCAAATTGCCAACATTCATTGGGTCATGGAGAAAGCAAGAGAGTTCCAGAAAAACATCTACTTCTGCGTCAATGATCATGCTAAAGCCTTTGACTGTGTGGATCACAACAAACTGTAGAAAATTCATGAAGAGATGGGAGTACCTGACCACCTTACCTGTCTCCTGAAAAACCTGTATGCCATTCAAAAAACAACAGTTAGAACTGAACATGGAACAATAGACTGGCTTCAGACTCAGGAAGGAATATGACAAGGTTCTATATTGTTACTCTGCTTATTTAACTTCTATGCAGAGCACATCATGCGAAATACCAGGCTGGATGAATCACAAGCTGGAATCAAGACTGCCAGGAGAAATATCAACAGCCTCAGGCATGCAGATCATACCACTCTGATGGCAGAAAGTGAAGAGGAACCAAAGAGCCTCTTAATGAAGGTTGAAAGAAGATAGGGTGAAAAAACTGGCTTGGAACTCAACATTAAAAACAACTAAGGTCTTGGCATCCAGTCCCATCACTTCATGGCATGGCAGCTAGGAGGGGGAAAAGTGGAAGCAGTGGTAGATTTTTTTTCCTCCCTTGGGCTCCAAAATCCCTGTGGATGGTGACTTCAGCCATGAAATTACAAAATGCTTGCTCCTTGGAAGAAAAGCTGTGACAAACCTGGACAGCGTGTTCAAAAGCAGAGACATCACTTTGCAGACAAAGGTCTTTATAGTCAAAGCTATGGTTTTCCAGTAGTCATGTAGAGATGTGAGAATTAGACCATAGAGAAGACCAAGCTGAGCATCCAAGGAAGAACTGATGCTTTCAGACTGTGGTGCTGGAGAAAACTCTTGAGAGGCCCTTGGACAGCAAGGAGATCAAATCAGCCAATCCTAAAAGAAATCAACCCTGAATATTCATTTGAAGGATTGATGCTGACATTTAAGCTCTAAAACTTTGGCCACCTGTTGGGAAGAGTTGCCTTATTGGAAAATACCCTGATGCAGAGAAAGGTTGAAGGCAGAAGAAGAGGGCGGCAGAGGATAAGATGGCTGAATAGCATCGCTAACTCAATGGACATGAATCTGAGCAAATTCCAGGAAATAGTGGAGGACGGAAGAGCCCGGCATGCTAAGTCCATGGGGTCACAAAAAGTTAAATAAGACTTAGCTACTGAACAACAATAAATATGGGTACTCACTGTAAGAGACTAAACATTTTGTAAAATTTTTTTTCTAAATTGAATCTGTTTGGAAAAAAAGTCTTTCAATTTGCCCCCAAAATGTCTTTAGCTACCACCACTGATTTACCTTAGCTCCTCATCTCTTACCTAAACTATCATGTTTGCCGCTAGTGGGTACTCCTAAGGAAAGTCCCCTACTATGCTGCTACTCAAAGAGTAGTTCACAGAGCAATAATCAGCCAGCACATCACCTGGGAGCTTGTAGTAAATGCAGGTCTCACCAGACATATTAAATCAGAATTCATAGTTAGGAAGACCCCCAAGTAATCTGTATAAACTTTGAAGTGTTGAGAAGCTGTATCAGCTGTATATGATGACTTTAGCCTCCATCACTCCATTGCCTGAAACCCTTCAGTGGGTTTTACTGTATACAGTGTGATATCTGAGAACTTCAGAGTGGTTGCCTATTTACAACATTTCAAACATTAATTATTTCCAAGGCACACGTGTTGTATCTCATTCTAATTGCCCTTTCTCTAACACTCTCCACATACTTTAACACAACCTAATACTGTCCTCTTTATCCTTCAAGATAATTTAGTCCACATTGCTTTCTTATTACTTTGGCAATATCTTTACAGTACCCCTATATTTTAACTTTTTTGGGATAAGAAGATATTTGTTACATTTCCCAATAAGCTGTGAACCTCAAAAAAACCCAGAAAATGTATCTTATTCATGATTACATTCCCCAGTATTAGCACACTTCGTGCTGTGGATGTGAGTTATTTTAAAATGCTTATTGAACTTAAACCCAGAAAGGGGTGACTGTTCCTGAAGGTGTGGAGTGCTGGTTTAGAAAGAGAGTGCTGAAAGATGAGCAAACAAGGAAAACCAAATTTTACTACAGCTACATTCATTTAACTATATCTACCTATCTATATCTACTTTCCAGATCCTGAATTTATTCATAATAAAGTAGCTATTTCATTAAATGTGTATATACTGAATTCAAATGAAAAAGCCATATAAATTTGGTCACCATATATTTACTGAATCTATTAGAACAAGGTTATTCTTATTAAGATGTAATATTACTTTTGTTGTACTTAAAAAGATCTCCTAAATGCTTGTTTCCCAAAAGTCACAGCAATCATATTTATCAGTTTTCATGCATAATAGATGAAAATACAATGTCATATTTATCAACAAAGGCAACAAAATGTTATTTAGATATTCATTAGTCAATCAGTCACCCATCAACAAAGCATAATTCAAGTCTCATTTTGACTTTTGCCTGTGAGACTTATTATAACTAAATAGAAAATTAAGTATTTTGTGTATATACCTTTGTAGTAGGGTAAATCAGAGCTTTAAGAAAAAAAAAAAGAGAGACTAATAATTCTTATCATGGACCATAAAAAAAGTTCTTGCAATTTAAACCCTAATTCCATTCACCCTCCAATAAAAAGCAATTTTAATCTTATTAGTAGAATAATAAAATGTAATTTTTAGAAAAGTATATGTTGGCAGAATTCATCTAATTTTGAAGTAATATTTTAGATGCCAATAACAAGAACTAAGTAAGCTATTTATTATTTTATATAGAACTAATAAACTGGGAAATGGAAATTCTTTTCCAACCTGCTTCCTTCCACAATGTTTATTGAACAGTTGCACTGAGCAAAACATTGTGCTATGCTAGGTTCCATGGATACAAATATAAAGCATTCCTTTATTCATTCCAGAAATATTCAGCACCTTCTACATGCCAGACCCTGTCCTAAGCCTTGAAGATACAGCAGTGAATGGACAAAAACTTGTGCTTTTGGAGTTTATATTCTAGAGGGTGAGACAGACAAGTAAACAAATGGATAAGGAGTATAATTACAGATAGTACAATTACAACCTGAAAAGTATAAGACAAGATAATGGCATAGAGTATAAAAGGTAGGGGAGCAGAAGAGGATGCTATTTTAGGTACAATAGCCAGGAAAGACCATTCTGAGAAGACAGTATCTGAATAGAGAACTGAAAGAACTGAAAAAGTGAGCAATTTGAAAAACAGGACAGAAGAGGTATTCCAGGCAGAGGGAACAGCAGATATAGAGACTCTAAAATGAGATTGAACTTGGGGTGTTTACAGCAAAGAGAAATATGAAGCTACTGGAACTCAGGACCCAGGTAGACGGTAGTAGAACATAAGGTCAGGAGGAGGGACATGATCTGAGGATCATTTGGTGAGCCTGGATTTTATTTAAAATATGCTGGGAAGCCACTCAAGAGATTTAAGCAGGGAAAGTTTGTGAAATGATTCTCTTTTTAGAAAGATCATTCCAGCTACCATGTGGAGAAATAATCACAGAGAAACATATGGAAGCAAAGATGGGATTAAGAGGCCATTACAGCAGTTCAGGAAATAAATCGAAGTGTCTTAGGTGTCTTAAATTTCTCTCCAAAGGTAGATTTGCATGCATGTGTGGTCAGTCACTTCAGACGTTCCAACTTTTTGCAACCCTATGGGCTATAGCCCACCAGGCTCCTATGTCCGTGGGATTCTCCAGGGTGAGAATACTGGAGTGGGTTGCTGCACCCTCCTCCAGGTGATCTTCCCAACCCAGGGATCAAAACCCTCGTTTCCTACCTTGGAGGAGGACTTTTTACCACTGAGTTACCAGGGAAGCCCCTATAGGTAGATAAAAGTGATTAAATTGGAAATATACTGTAAAGATAAAGCAGATAGGTGTTGTGTTTGATTTAGATTGAAATGAATTGGAGGAGAATTATAATTATAATAATAGTAGTAATAAAGACCCCTGTGTTGAAGTTATAAAGCGAATAGTGAATAGTGAGCTCAGATGGTAAGATGCCGGGGTCCAGCCTCGGCAGGGTCCGGGGGTCTTGAGGGGTGAGTGGCGTTGGTGGAAGAATTGAGCTGAGTCAGTGTGTGGTGATGAAGCAGTCTCTCTTTATTGCTGTTAGTTTTGTGGGGTGATGGAGAAGTCTCTCCAAAAGGCGATGGAGAAGTCTCTCACTTTATTTTTGTTAGTTTACAGTTTTATAGCCAAAGAACATCCCCATTACATCACAACTATTTTATGCAATCTTTTGTTTTCTGCCTACCATCAACAACTTTAACATTAAGCTCATTTTCCTTGCAAAAGGTCGGATTTTTGCATAATCAGACTTAACAATAGTATGTTTACCATTTGAATGCCTCTAGCATACTTTTTATTCAGCATAATGTGGGCATATATACACTGTCTTACAAGATAGCCTTTTCAGCAAAGATAAAAATCTTGCAACTTATCCAGGAAACATAGGGCTAGAATCTATCTCAAAGAGAGGGGGTTATAAAAACTCACTTTCCATATCCGAGAGGGAAGAAGGCTGTAAATGGTTACTTTAAGAATGTATGCATTTCTTTTGTCCCCGGGAAAGGTGTGCCTCTCCACTCATCTCTGAATATTCAGGAATTGACACAGGAAGCCTCCTGCCAAAAGTTCCCTGACAAGGTGCAACTATGTAGAAGCTAGAAAGAGGCGCTTAAGCTTGAAACTTTTATTCTATTAACCTATTTTGGTTTTTACAAGGAAAGAGAAAAGAAGACAAAGAGACAGTTTAGCAGCACTGCTTTAACAATGAAACCCTATTAACCTTACAACTACTAAAAGGAATTCCTATGTCTACACTACCCTAAAGCAATCAGTGTCTCCCACTATGCTGGCCACAGTTATGAGCATTCCTAAGTCCCATTCCAGTCTGGTTTTTTCAAGGAAGGGAGCCTCTTCCGTGGAGGGGAAGGGGGAGTGGGATGTGGAAAGGTGACTCAAGTACGAGCCCTTCTGGTGGTGGCTTTGCCATGACCCCCAGAGAACTCTTGGTAAACTCCCCAGTAACTAGTAGGAGGTATAGTAATCTATTTGAATGTCCCTTATTCCTCCTTAGTCCTCGGGAAGGGGAATCTGCCTTCCCGGATCCCCTGAGGGAAATAAGGACTGAGGGAATTATCTCAGGATGAATTTTTTCTAACTGGGACTGACCTACTGAGATGAGCTAATGTTCAGAGCATAAACAGAACTTCCCAAGAAAAATACCAGGAGGGGCCTTGCCTTGGGATGCCCCAAAGGAAAATCCACTTTGCAGTTTCCTTCTCAGTCTCGTGACTTTGTCATCCGAGTGAGGGGCCATCCTGACGGCTCCCGGCAGTAAGAGGAGGCAGAAGTCTGTGGAGAAATTGAGATGATATAAGAGGCTTCCCTGGTGGCTCAACTGGTAAAGAATCCACCTGTAGTATGGGAGATCTGGGCTCGATCCCTGGGTTGGGAAGATCCCCTGGAGGAGGGAAAGGCTCTCCAGTCCAGTATTCTGGCCTGGAGAAGTCCATGGACTGTATAGTCCGTGGGGTTGCAAAGAGTCGGACGCAACTGAGCTACTTTCACCCTCACCCTAGACATTAAAGTGGAAAGGCTAAGCAGGCAGTTTGATATGTACAACTGGAGCTCAGAGGACAGGTCAGGGTTGGTGGAACAAATTAAGGCGTAATCCCCACATAGATGGCATTTGAAGCCTAGGGGCTGGATGACATCACCTAAGGAAGAAGTAAATGAAAGAAGAGGCTCAGCTCTGACGCAAGTCGTAATATCTAGAGCCAATGAGGAAGACTGAGAAGGCACAGCCAACGATAAAAGAGGAAACCCAGGCAGCGGATCAGGCTTCCTGGGTGTGCGACTCATGCAGCACACGGCGCTTTGCACTCAGAAGGGCCCCGCACTCGGTCGCTCAGCTGCCACCAATTCTTACTTACCTGGGAACTTCTGCTGTGTAGGTGAAGTTTGATGGGACGGTGGAGTGTGCGAGTGAGGGGAGAAGAGACACACCTTCTGTATATTGGCCATTCCCTGACACTCCCGTTCACATTCCTGATGCTGTATGAGCGCAGAGTTCTGGGGGACCCTTGTTGCTTGGGTGTTCAGTGAGACTCAAATCAAGGACAGGTAAGCAGACTCCACCTACAACAGAGCAAGTGGTGGTGCCGTGCTGACAGCGTCTAGAGGCAGTACTTTCTGCTCAAACCAAAAGTTTTTCTTAGAGCAGAAGAAGGCAACGGTGACCTAAAAAGCATGAACAACCAAAGAACCCTATCCTGTCCTTCCTTACTTACGTTACTGTTAACATTTGATCAGGTCCTGCTGCTCACTGCTTACAAAATCAATTGTTTTCTCACAAATGGTAGAAAGAAAAGGCTGAGGTAGACTCAGTGTTCCCTGAAAACCACCTCTGCAGATTCTGCTGGGCCAGGAAAGTTTTAAAGGAAGGGAAGGAAGTAATTTCAGTTAATCGTTAAGATAGGGCATCAGGGTCATCACCATCCCCCGCTGTTGCAGACTTGTGTGCAGGCTTGTCACTCCTTGAGACATTCCTCTAGAAGTTATCTTGTTCACAGGGGTTGGTCACACAATTTGTTAGGAAGGTTACTGACAGGGAAGCCAGGGAAGAGATCTAGTCATCTGTTCATTACTCATTCTTCATTTCTACTTCTTTGAACTACAAAAAGAACCAACAGGTTAGGCAAGGCATTGTGTGATTAAGGGATTTGAAAATGTGCTAGAGCCAGAGATGAGTAGAGGATGGTGGCACTTGGTTTAAAAGTTAGTTACAGTATAGCTTTGTTAAAGTGACAAGAAAAGGGGCCTCCTGCTGAGGGCTGTCTACTGCAAAGAGCTGCTTACATTACTTCTCTGTGTTAGCCTGCCATTTACACTGGAAAGGGTAATGTAGAAGGAGCAGGAAAGACAGAAGAACCCAGTGAGCCTTTTCCTTTCAGTCCTCCTTTTCTTATCTATTAGCCAAAGTAGAGAGTGTTGTAGAGAGTAAGTAGAGAGAATGAATGCATCACAAGAAGTGAAATAAAAATAATTGAATTAGTCTTGTGCAGCACTTCCACTGTTCTGGGAAAACATAAAAAATATATATGCATGCATGGGCTGCAAACTATGAACTGTGTAATTCATAGGATTTAAATGCTCTTATATTTTCATTAACTCTGGCATTGCATGTTATAAAACTGAATGGTAAAATTAATGTTTATAATTTAAATTCTAAATTTTTCTTTGTTATGAACAAAATTGAAAGGCAAAAAAAAATGTTAAGTTGAGGGAGAGAGGAGAGACAGTGGAAGAAAGGAAAAAGCTTTTTTATGATTTATGACTTTTAGATATTTTTTCCCTTGCTTTTTGAACAGGGAAGCCCACATTTTCATCTTGCTCTGGACCCACAAATTATATAGCTGGCGCCACTGGAAGAATATGGTGTCCTGGCATCCAAGTAAAGAAAGTGCTTCCAGGAGGAGGGAGGAGTCTGTCAACTACGTCAAGTGCTGCTGAGAATTGAATAAGGTAAGGACAGAAAATCGATCATTACTTTCATCATAGAGACTATCCAACTAGAGTCAGTTCTGTCAGAGATGGTAAAGTATCACATATAATAGTTTGTGTGAGTAGCTAAGTCGTGTCTGACTCTTTGTGACCCCGTGAACTGCAGCCTGCAATATTCCTCTGTCTATGGAATTCTCCAGGCAAGAATACTGAAGTGGGTAGCTATTCCCTTCTCTGGGGATCTTCCTGACCCAGGGATCGAACTCAGGTCTTCTGCATTGCCTGCAGATTCTTTACCATCTGTATAATAGGTTAACAATAGTAAAAATAAAGGGTAAGATTTATACACTCATTTTTATCTGTGATGTTTTTATTTAAATAGTCTATTTAATTATGTTTCAAGAATAAATTAGCATTAGTTCAATGATAAATGGAATCTTCCTAAAAGTGAAACAATTTAAGAAATATAGTTAAATTATTACTGTTTATATCTTCTGTTGCTGCAAGTTAAAAAATGTTTATTTTTATTTCTCTTCTTTGTATTTATTTTCTGCTTTTTCCTCCTTTACTTTGGACATGTGTACACAAAGAAAGTAAATTGATATTAGATCAAATTTGGCACAAAAAATATAGTTTGTTAAAAATCTGTATGATACCAACAATAGAAAATGTAGATGAAATACAATGACCAAAACCTTTGCCCTCCTCTATGTGAATGCTCAGTCTCTCAGCTGTGTCTGACTCTTTGTGAACCCAAGGATTGTAACCTGCCAGGCTCCTCTGTCCGTGGAATTTTCCAGCCAAGAATATTCAGGCGGGGTTGCCATTTCCTACTCCAGAGGATTTTTCCTGACCCAGGTATCAAACCCACGTTTCCTGTGTCTCCTGCATTGGCAGGCATATTCTTTGATTCTTTACTGCTGGGCCACCTGGGAAGCCACCTCATCCCCATATTATTTACATAAAAATTAAAATTTCTAGTTCATTATGAAATTAAAAGATTCTTGCTCCTTGGAAGAAATGTTATGACCAACCTAGACAGTATATTAAAAAGCAGAGACATTATTTTGCCAACAAAGGTCCTACTAGTCAAAGCTTTGGTTTTTCCAGTAGTCATGTATGCATGTGAGAGTTGGACTATAAAGAAAGCTGACCACCGAAGAATTGATGCTTTTGAACTGTGGTGTTGGAGAAGATTCTTGAGAGTCCCTTGGACTGCAAGGAGATCCAACTAGTCCATCTAAAGGAGATCAGTCCTGAATATTCACTTGAAGGACTGATGTTGAAGCTGAAACACCAGTACTTGGGCCACCTGATGGAAAGAACTGACTCATTTGAAGAGACCCTGATGGTGGGAATGATTGAAGGTGGGAGGAGAAGGTGACGACAAAGGATGAGATATTTGGATGGCATTGCCGACTCGATGGACGTGAGTTGAGTAAGTTCCAGGAGTTGGTGATGGACAGGAAAGCCTGGCATGCTGCTGTCCACGGAGTCGCAAAGAGTCGGACACGACTGAGCAGCTGAACTGAACCGAACTGAGTTCATTATGTAGTACTTTAATTCAGCCACTAGATGGCAGATGTTACCATATTCAACAAACCGTTCTCAAAAGGAAACGGTTATAAGATTACTCAAAATTATGAGTTGCGGAAATATATAACCCTATTGATTCATTCTCTCCACCCTCCCCGCTCTTGATGAACTCCTCCTGGGGGCTTGATTTCTGTGACAGTTTTCCTTGCATAGAGATGGAAGGATTACAGCTTTCCCCTACAAGTGTATAAGACGGATGATTCAGAAAGCAATTCTGGAATCCTATCAACTCCGTAAAATATAAAATTAAATCACAAAACTGAGTAACAGATTGCATTTAAATGACTATGAAGATGAATGGCAATGTTGTACTGGAATGTTTTCAACCAAGGCCAAATGGATAACAGCATTGATCTTGCATTTTATATCTTAAGAAGAAAGACATGACATAAACATCACAAAACAAGCTAATATATTTACTGCTATGCTAAACTAGTTACAGAACATTTTTTTTAAAAAGCTTTGATAAGCCGTTTTTTCTTTGGACCCCTGTGTTGGTTATTCTTTATATGGCAGTTCCAGTTGAAGAGTAGGTGAGGAGGAAGAAACCAGAACTGTTAAAATAATGTTATACTGCAGCATTTAATGCTGTCCCCTATATGTAAAGGTTGACTTTTAGAATCTGCTGAAACTGAAGTCACTCAGTCGTATCTGACTCTTTGCGACCCCATGTACTGTAGCCTGCCAGGCTCCTTCGTCCATGGGATTTCCCAAGCAAGAGTCCTGGAGTGGGTTGCCGTTTCCTTCTCCAGGGGATCTTTCCGATCCAGGGATTGAACCAGGGTCTCCCACATTGCAGGCAGACGCTTTACCGTCTAAGCCACCATTTAGAATCTACTAGATATTATAATTCTAATTAACCAAATTCCTTTTGTGGAATTGCATATTACTTATGTTTTGACTGATAACTTGAAATATATTTAAGCAAAACGTGAACCTTTGTTAGTTTGTAACTTTCCTGAGGTGACATACTAATATTCCCTTATGGTAAGGGATTTTTTTTTTTTTCAGTTTTACAATTTTGTGAACGTTTCATAAAGATGGCTGTAACTATCCTGCAATATTTCATACCAGCCAAGTATTCTTGCCTGGAAAATAATGAAAAACACAAACAGACAAACAAGAATTGATTAACATGACGGAAAATTTTTGAACCTGAAAATAAAGAATCCGGGTCAGAAAATAAACCATATTCCCTACTGGAATTCTCCACCCCTCCTAACTCTTTCCTCTCCAATTCCATAGTATGTACTCTCTTCCTTGTTTTTCTCTCTACCTGCCCCTCTCATTGTCTCCCCTGGATTCCTCTTCTGCCTGCTTCTTGCATGCTTTGGCTCTCAGCATTTTCCTTATCACTCTTCATTATTGCTCTGTACAATCTTAAGGCTATAATTCATTCCCAGTGTTTCAGCTGCAGTGAATTTTCTCCAAATCCTATGAGTCAGCATCACATACATAGGAGTTATATTTAAACTCTGACATTAGGCTGCCTGGATTCTAATACTAGTTTGACCACTTAATGGTTAGGTGATATTGATAAATTACTTAACCTCATTGTCTCAGTTTCCTGTCCTGGAATTTGAGAATGATAATAACTCTAATATCTTGTGATTAGGTTAGAATGAAGCAGTTCATGTAACGCACTTAGCACAGTATCTGGCAAAAAATAAGGACCTAGTGAATATCCCATCTAGAACTTTTTCTCAGAAAATAGAGCCATCCATATCCACTGGAGGTCCTCACTCTGAGAGGAAACTTTGATGTTGAATATTTAATATTGTAGTGCTTTCCCTCTAAAGTCAAGAACAAAGATACCTACCATATTCATAACATTTAGCATCATATTGCAGATACTAACCAAAGCAGTTAGACATGAGAAAGCAACTTCTAGATTATGACAAGGAAACAAGTAGGTAAAACTCTAATAAGAGAAGATGTGATTATATATCTGGAAAATTCAAGAGGATCCATGGAAAAAATACAATAATCAGTAAGAGAATTTGAATAAAATAATAGATTCTAAATGTGTGTATATGGGTGTGTGTTAGTCACTTAGTCGGGTCTGACTCTTTGCAGCCCCATGGACTGTAACCCACTAGGCTTCTCTGTCTGTGGAACTCTCCAGGCAAGAATACTGAAGTGAGTTGCCATTCCCTTCTCCAGGGGATTTTCCCAGCTCATTGATCGAAGGTCTCCTGCATTGAAGGTAGACTCTTTACTGTCTGAGCCACCAGGGAAGCCCCAAGTTATAAAGTAAGGATACAAAAATTAATAGGATATATATATATATATGTTTATAAACTTAAATATAAATATATATATGTACAAACAAAAATAGAAAGTGTAATTAAAGACTCCGTTTATGATAGAAAATAAAGAGAAAAAAATAACATAAATTTAACAAGAAATGTCCAAAACTTAAATAAGCAAAATTGGGGATTGTTTTTGAAAAAAACTGGATCTTAATGAATGGAAAAATATATCAATTCTGGGAGAGAAAAAGACAGGCAACATCATAGATGTCAATTCTCCCTGACTTGAGGGCTGGGATAAAAAGCCGTATTAGATTTTTTCTTTTTCGTTGTCTGCACCCACTTGGCATGTGGGGTCTTAGTTCCTGATCAGGGATCAAATCAGCACCCCTTGCATCGGTAGCATGGAGTCTTAGCCACTGGACTGCCAGAGAAGTCCCATATCAGACTTTTTACAGTACTATAAAGCCTCTGTAAGTTAAACAATTTATATTAGCACATGAATAGGCATATAAACCAAAGGGAAAAGTAGAAAATCCAGAAATAGAACCAATTGCATATGGAAATTAATATACATTATAGGTGCCATCACACATCATTGGGGAAAAGATGGACCTTTAAATAAATGTTGTTTTGATTACTGGGTAGCCATATGGAGAAAAAGTAAATTGGATCCATTTCTTACATCATAAGCCAGGATAAATTCCCAACAGATCAGATATTTAAATCAAAGATATAAAAAAGCACCATGCAGAAAAAGCTTCTATGAATCCCTTTGTAGGCAGGAGATAAGAAAACATTCCTAAATATGACTCAAAAGCTAGAAGCAGTGAGAAAAAATATTGACAGATTTTTATCTTGTAAAAGTTAAATTCATTTCATTATAAAAATATACCTTTCACAAAATAAAAAATAGAAGTAGCAGCTTGGGAAAATTATTTTCAAAATATACAGTGAAAGGTATACTGATATATAAATTGAGATGAAAAAGGCCAAGAAGTGGTCTATAGAAAATTCATAGTAAAAGATATATAAACTGCTCTTAACAGTATGAAAAGTTGTCCAACCTCACACATGAGCTGATACAATTGTTTACTGTGATGAGTTTGTGCATGTTTATTACATCCATGTATGTCCAAATTTGATGGGGTCATTCATTTGACTGAGAACTTCAGATGGCTTCTCATAGCCTGTAGGATGAAGTCCACTTCGTAGCATGGCATTTAAGACGTTTTAGACAGAGTTCTGCCTAATTGTTTAGCCAAATCCCTTACCATTGTTGATGTCGTTATTAAGTTGCTTCAGTTGTATCTGACTGTTGGTGACCCTATGGACTGCAGCCTGCCAGGCTCCTTGGTCCATGGGATTCTCCAGGCAAGAGTACTGGAGTGGGGTGCCATTGCCTTCTCCCTTACCATTATTCAACTCTAATACATTATGCTGTAGTTGCATCAAAAGGTTTGGTATTCCCCAAACGTGGCATGTATCTTTTTCATATGCCCATGACGTAGCAACTCATTACTTCCTCTGTCCATAGTGCCCTTTGCGCTGTTCTCTGCTTGGTAAAATTCAACTGCTCTTCAAAATACACCCAAGAGTTCAAGAGTTTGAACTTGCTTGCTCCTTTGAGTTCCCATGACACTTTCCACAGATGTTTATCAAAGCTGTTCTGGGACTTCCCGGGTGGTCCGTTGGTTGGAATTCCACACTTCCAACATCGGGCACTCCAGTTCAATCCTTGGTCAGGGAACTCAGATCCCATGTGCTGTCCAGCTCAGCCAAAAAGTAAAAAAGAAAAAAAGCCTTTCTTACACAGTTCTATAGTAACTGGCTTTTATGTATGCTTCTGCCATGGACATAGGGTACTTTCTTGCTTCAGTTTCTTTAGTATTTTAAGTGCTTAGCACAATACCTGGCCCTAAAGAGGCATGGAAGAGAAAGCAATGGCACCCCACTCCAGTACTCTTGCCTGGAAAATCCCATGGACAGAGGAGCCTGGTGGGCTGCAGTCCATGGGGGTCGCAAAGAGTCGGACATGACCAAGCGACTTCACTTTCACTTTTCTTTTCATGCATTGGAGAAGGGCATGGCAACCCACTCCAGTGTTCTTGCCTGGAGAATCCCAGGGATGGCGGAGCCTGGTGGGCTGCCGTCTATGGGGTTGTACAGAGTTGGACACGACTGAAGCGACTTAGCAGCAGCAGCAGCAGCAGCAAAGAGGCATGGAATAAGTTTGTTGAATAATATGCTTTTTATGTTGTTGCCAAAAAGACTTCAGCATTTCCTATATAAATCTTTCAAGACAGATGTCAAGGGGAATAGAAACTAGAAAATAAATGTCTTGCAGATTGTTTACTTAGCACCCTGAGTTTTGGCTATTAGTCAGAACTTTTAGTTAAATGACAAAAACTTAGTTTGAACTTGCTCTGCAAGTGAGCAGATTATTTGCTCTGAAAGGCAAAAAGGTAAACCTTGGAAAGCAGATTTGGCCTCAGGGACACTGGATTTCTATCTCTCTCTCTCTATCTCTCTCTCTCTCTCTCACACACACACACACACACACACACACACACACACACACACTTCTTTCCATTTCTGGTTGCTGTCTTCATCATCTTAGGCGTGTGACCTCCACGAGGCAAGAACTGGTAGCAGAAAGCTCTGAGTTTGTATTCTGAAGGCTTGTAACTAACAAGAAACAAAGCTATTTCCTTCCAGTTTCCATTAGAAAAATTCCATGCAGGTACTCAGATTGGCCCGAGTCCTAGTGATACATTTGTCCCTTAGCTAATTGCCATGACTAGAAAGTTGACATATGTGATTGATCCCAATCTGGGGCAGAGATGGGGGAAGAATAGCATGATTAGCAGCCCCATGAGGACCCTATTTTGGAAAGTGAGAGGAGCAGCTCCCCAAGACCACAAAGACCTTGTCTGGACATGTTAATACCAAGAAATGACTCTCCAACATGCATGTGACGAAAATAGTAAGATCAGATGTTGAAAGCATGTTATATAATTTTATAATTAAAATTTTCTTCTTCCTGATAAATAGCGCAGCTCAAATGCCTGATAAAATATATCAATTGAAAGAATCAGCTGACCAGGAACCTTATTTGAATGCCTTCATCTTTGGGTTCCTATTTCTAATTATTTTTTAAATAAGGACTCACCGAAAGAGTAGAATTCCCTGACAGAAACTTTCCAAGTTTGATACATACATTTTATTACCTTATTCTTTGTCAACCATATTCTCTTGTTCTTTCTGTCACTGAGCCCATTTCCTGAAAAAATCAAGTACAGTACTCAAAAATAAGAGAAAAAGTTGAAGATAAAAACAATGTTGTTGTCTGTGAATGTTACTACTCAAAGATGTTTTGAGAGTAGAAAGTTGTGGAGCAAGCACTTCCATGGTATTCACTCTTAACCAAGTTTTCCAAGAGCGCTTGTGAAGGTCTTATAGCATCACAGTGCTCTGTATCCAGTGGGAACTACAGTTAAAAAATGTGACCTCATGCTGGTGTGACAGCCTCAACAAGCAACTTTCTCTTGGACTTATTTGGTCCATATACGTTTGATTGCTCGTAATGGGTAAAAGAACTATCCCAGGAATAGTGAGTAGACAAAAGAAAATCCTCAAAAAGTTAACCCTCCATAGTAAGAGAAGTGTGCAAAACTGCTGAGTAAGATTTTGAAATAACTTCAGCAAATCAAACCCTTAAATGTAAAGATATATTTATTTTGCCTATCTGTATTTTGTTTATTACAATGAACATATATTTCAAAGATAAAATAAAATGAAAAGGTATTGTAAAATATAAAAGGCTGTGTTCACCGTCAAGTATGGCATCAAATAATTACAAATCCCATTTCTACCAGTCACCAGCTGTGTGAATATGAACAAGTTAATTAATCTCTCTAAGCTTTCATTTCTTGGGCTATATAATGGAGCTAATAATTCTACCTGCTCAATATTAAATAAGATAAAATGTAATAAAGTGGTTAACACTGTGTCTGGAATATAGGAGCTGTACAAAACAGATTATGAATTCATTATTCTTGATATGAATATGAAAAAAATTCTCATTTGCAGGTTGGAAAAACATAAAATCTAGGAACACGTCATGTCTAACCTAGTTTATTCTTTTCCATAATTTCTCAAATATAAATTCTCTAGACTCTTCCAACTTTATACTGAACCCTCTCAGAAGCCACCCTAAGGGTCTCCATGTCTTGGGCCACTGTTGCCACATATATTATTTCTAGCAGCAGAAACTGCCTTCAACTTCAGAGAGCCATAGAACCAAGCAAATCTTGCCACCAAGAGAACGCAACCTGAGATTATTGGTATCTGCATCTTTTTTTTTCTAATTGAATCACAATGGGGAAGTAAAATGATGACTTTTCTCTTTCTCCTTATTTCTACTACTTTAGTTTTCAAAATTATTCAGGTGGAAGCGGTACATGATGACAGTCTCTTATTGCCAGATCTTTCGTCTTCCCTCCATCCTCTCTCCTGCCTCTCAATTCTGGATGGGCTGTTAGTGTTTCTTCCCCACAATGAGAAAGCTTATTACTAACTCTCATTCTACTCATCTGTCCTCAAAGTTTTGTCACTGCCAAAATGGGCTTTCTTTTGAGAGGGACCCTTCATTTCTTTCTCTTGTTCAAAATTTATTTAAACAACAACATCCCAAAAAAGGCATGCAGTTTTATCTTCCTTAGAGGTTATTAGCCAACTGAGACAGACTCTGGACAAATAGATTTTCTCCTTGACTCACTATTTGAATAATCTTAAAGATGGAAGTTAGCATTCTTGTATACAGCAACGAAACTGAAACAAAACAAAATGTAATTCTCACTAGCAGAATTCTTGGAAAACAGAATTGATGGCTGTCTAAGTGTGGTAGCTACTACTCTTGGTTCTTCTACTAATGAACATTTAACGCTTAACTTACTACTTGTCAGGTAGGGAACAGGCATCATTTAATCCTTTAAGAAACACTAAAACAATCATCATTATGATTTTTCACACTTTATAGTTGAGGAAACTGTAGGTGAGAATGGTTAAGTAATTGGACCAAAGCCACCCATTTGGTGAGTGATGGAGTTTGAGACATTTCAATTAAATTGTTAACCTCAATAGATTCTATGATGTACTCAGAGAGGAATATATAACCATTGAATTAAATGTTTTAATGTGTGCAAAAGTCCATTCACAAAAGCATGAATTTAGCTCTAAAACTTGTTTGCATTAAATGAACAACAATAGTCATTTATCAGTGAATTATAGTATATCACTCTTTAAGCTTAATCTGTATGACCTATCGTTCCAAGTTTGAGGGCTTCTCAAACCACTATAGCACTTTAGCACTGGAAAGGAATTTAGAAACTGTCTACTTCGGTGTTTTCCCAACAATACTCTGGAGATTCCCAGGCCCTGGGGACCGTCTTGGAAGAAGAGGCAGGCTTATCAGGCACACCTGGTATTTTCTAGATGCATGGTCACTTGATCCTCTTCATAATAACGATGAAGTTACAGACCATGGCTGTTCTGTAACTGGTTTATAAGTAACCGGTAGTTTAGAAAATTTGGTGAAGCATCCACCAAACTGATTGTCTGAATGTTTACATTTTCAGTCAGTTTTCTTAGAAATGTGACTTTGGTCGCATGACTTGACAAGGAAAGAAAATATATCACTCTTCATGAGATTTATGTCAAAAATGTACAAACACCCTGATTTTATCAGGTACTTTCAATCTCAAATATTCAGTCCCAGATTTTCCATATACTAGGAAGTGTTCTCCACCCCCAATTCTAGTTTATAGAAAATAATAACTGACTGAAGTCAGTCAGCATTATAAAATGAACTAGTCACAAAATTTGTTGACCCACAAAAGATGTGGAAACACAAACTTGGGGCAATCTGGATGCATTAAAATTTTTTTAAACTACTCAGGAAAATGCCTGAATGTGTAAAATTTAAGAGGCATAACTTCATGAATGTAGTACTTTAGTTGTAAAGTTTTGTAAAACCATGATAGTGAAAAAGCAGTGTAGTTCAAGTTGAAAAAAAAATGATGTAGTACAAAGTGTGTGGTGGGATAATCATTATGTCTGTTTTGAGTCATTACTTTGTCTATGGTCAGAAGTTTGAATTAAATTCAAAAGGATTAGTTATAACTTAATGTCTCATGCACCCAGGCACAAAGAAGTTTTCATTTACTTATGCAGTAAATATACACAGATATGAATAGATGCATAATCCTAGAGCTTATTGGCTAGAGTATGAGTGGTAGGGACTGCCTGCCTGAGTTCAGGTCCTGATTCTGCCGCTTACCAGCTCCTAAGTTAGACAAATGACTTCATTTTTCTGTTCTTTAATTTACCCATCTGTAAACAGGGCTAATAACAGACCCTACATCATATCACTGATGTAAGGATTAAAGAACTTAGAAGAGCACCTAACATATATTGTAGTACAAATACTTGGTGCCTGCTCTGTGTCAAGCATTATTATTTATTCTGGGGACATGACGGTGAACAAGACAGAGGAGGCCTCTGTTGCAGTCTGCATTTACATTCTAGTGCAGAAGAGAGAAAAATCATAAAGCATACACCATAAATAACTGAGATAATTGAAGACTCTACTTAGGACTTCCTCAGTAGTCCAGTGGTCCAGTGGTTAGGGATCTGCCTGCCAATGCAGGAGACACAAGAGCCGCAGGTTTGATCCCTGTTCTGGGAAGATTCCGCATGCTGCAGGGCCCCTAAGCCCCTGTGCCACAACTGCTGAGCCTGAGCTCTAGAGCCGATGAGCCGCAACTACTGAAGCCCGTGTACCCTAGAGCCCACGATAAGAGAAACCACTGTAATGAGAAACCCACGCAACTAGAGAGTAGCTACTAGTCACTGCAACTCAAGAAAGGCTGTGTGCAGCAACAACAAATAAATAAACAAACATATTCAAAAAAGACTATATTTAAATTCTAAGAAGACAACAAGAGCATTTTTTTTGGGGGGGGTAGCTGACCTTACAGTGCATCTTGAAAATTATACTTTGGTTTTAATCATGCGATATAAGCATGCACCTGTACAGACACTTGAGTTTTGGTATCCCTTCAGTGAAGAACTGTTGAAACTACTTTGCTGGATTTATCCAATTAATGCACTGACCTCTGTTCAACCCAGGCTGGTCTCTTTGTCTTCCTCATGCTCTCTGTGTTCAGCTGCAGTTTCTCTTTTATGAATACCCACTTATTTCCAGGGCTGTGACTTCCCTACCCCGTTGCCCTCCCATGAATTGCCACACACAAATTGCCGCGAGGGCGGCGGAGTGCTGCTAAGGAAGCTTTGCTTTTTTCCTCATCTGTTCTGCACAAAATTCCTACAGATAAGCGCTTTTATCAATAAGACTTGCCTTTTCCCTGGATCTGCATGTTGCTGCAGCTCTTACAGTTTGTCTCTGTTGGGAGTACTGCCTTTCTCTTGCAGGCTTCCTCTGGGTTTTGCCCATTGTCTTCTATGCCATCATAATGGATTTTTTAGCCTAGTTGGTCCAGACCAACAATAAGAGTAACCTTCTTATTGGCGTTTGAATTGAAAGCAGATTTCTGTCACTGAACAGAAATGTGAATGAGAATGCCATGAAACTTCAGAAAGTTTACTGTTTAACCCTTTTATGCTCAACCTGAAATAGCCAATGTAAGCTGTGAGAAAAGCACAACCTAAAAGTTGTGAATGAAGTTTTGTTTGGGGATCAAACTGAGGAGTATAGCCCAGGAGATAGCCTCTCAGATAACTCTGAAAAACTGCTCCAAAGAAGGAAAACAGGAGCCAGGGTATAAAGGATATATTTTTTAGCTGGAAAAAAATATGTAGTCAAATATAAAAAGATTATGGCTAATCACAAACCATAGACACTTCAACTAATGAATTTAGTGCTTTTTTATGTATGAAAAGATGCAAGAATATGAGCTCGTGGAAATTGTTCCTTAGCTATGCATCCAAATTATTGAGGACCACTATCCAAAGCACAGATTCTTACTGTTTTTCTCTGTCCTGAACTCACCTCAGGGTACAACCTTGGGAGGGGTTTCCCAGGTGGCACAGTGGTAAGGAATCCACCTTGCGAGAGACTCAAGAGATGCAGGAGACACAAGAGATGAGGGCTGGATCCCTGGGTCAGGAAGATTCCCTGGAGGAGGAAATGCAACCCATTCCAATATTCTTGCCTAGAAAATCCCATGGATAGAGGAGCTTAGCAGGCTATAGTTCATTGGGTCGCTAAGAATTGCACACAACTGAGCATGCGCACACACACACACACACACACACACACACACACACACACACACACACACACACACACACACTCGGGATGGGTAGGGAGGGGGTTGTATATGCAGTAGCTGAAGGTTTACTCCTGATAGGCAGGCAGCATTGCTTGTTTACTGGATTGCCAGGCAACAGGCAACAGTCCCTGTCCACAGTGGCAATAAAATATAGTTCAGTTGCTAGTGCAGAGTGGGGGCAACAAATCAGATCACGTCTATTATTGGAAAAATAATTCTTTGTTAGATTGTTTATGCTGGATTTGGGGGTGAAAACATTTGCTCATGGGATAGAAGTCTCTGATACTGAAATATTGTTATTTCTGTAGGATGCATTTTAAGGACTGTTTGCTAAAATAACTCATGAGTATTTTTCTAGAATCTATGGTGAACTGTAAAGACTGGGTCAGTGAAAATGGAAGTAGGTTAGGTGGCCCTATTTTAATGTCAACAATATTGAAGCATCAGATGAACAGAGGAAATAGTCAGGAATTTGCTCTTTGTGGGCAACCCCTTTGAAGAGGGCACAACCCCTCATCACAGCGTCCTCTTTTATGTAAGCTAGATCTTTAAAGAGGAGAATTTCTTAAAATTTGTTCTTCTTTTGTATTTTTCAGCACTGACACATTTTTATAAAGACAATTGTGAGACTGCAGTATGGGAGCTATATCTCAAAAGGCAGTACTAAGGACCTAGTCATTTATGCAGAGATCTTTTGAGTATTCTAGGCTACTTTCACAGCAACTAAAATATTTTTCAATTATTCATAATAAAGTAATACAAATAGTACTCTCAAATTATGACTGAAAAATTAACTAGTATTTATTGTATCACTCTCCATTGTTAAAAAATCAAATTGAACTAAGTCAGTTTGAAGATATAATTGGCTTTATTCAGTGATTCATGAGTTGGGCAGCATCCTGTCTAACAAGTAGGAGGGATCTCCAGGGAACTGTATGCAATTGAAGGCTTTTATAGGCAGGAGGGTATGAAAAAAGAAGTTTCTGACAAAGAGTGGACTGTTTTAGGCAAGGTCGCCCTCCTTTAGGAGACAAGCAGGAGTCTGTCAAGCTGACTGATTAATTTTCATCAGGTAATCCCAGATTACCTGATGAAATGTCGCATTCGTGGGAGAGGCTGAAAGTGAAGTTAGTTTAGGTCTTAAGCTTTGTTTCCTGTACTGGAGGAAGTGAATCCATCTGGGCCCTGTTGTTCCTTTTTTTTTTTAGACACATGTTAGCTGTATTACTTTATTCTCACAGTCCCTATGAACTGGGTATTATCATCTGGTCAGTTCTTGTGTTCATTTGGCTGAGGCCTGGAAAGACTTCACAAACAAAATTTTTAACCATCATGTCCATCATTGGCATCATATGACTTTCTGAGGGGGTAGAGTTCAGGAGAATAAAATTGAATTAATAAATGTGTATATGATGATTTATTGTAACTAGAATTGTCTTCAATGGAAAATTTAAAATAGAGCTCCCTAACTTTGTAAAATTCTTACAAAAGAACTTTGGAAAATTCTTAAAGAGATGGGAATACTAGAACACCTGACCTGTCTCTTGAGAAATCTGTACGCAGGTCAAGAAGCAACAGTTAGAACTGGACATGGAAAAACAAGCTGGTTCCAAATAGGAAAAGGAGTACATCAAGGCTGTATATTGTCACCCTGCTTATGTAACTTATATGCAGAGTACATCATGAGAAATGCTGAGCTGGAGGAAGCACAAGCTGGAATCAAGATTGCCAGAAGAAATACCAATAACCTCAGATATGCAGTTGACACAACTCTTATGGCAGAAAGTGAAGAGGAACTAAAAAGCCTCTTGATGAAAGTGAAAGAGGAGAGTGAAAAAGTTGGCTTAAAGCTCAACGTTCAGAAAACTAAGATTATGGCATCTGGTCCCATCACGTCATGGCAAATAGATGGGAAAACAGTGGAAACAGTGTCAGAGTTTATTTTTTTTTTTGGCTCCAGAATCACTGCAGATGGTGATTGCAGCCATGAAATTAAAAGACACTTACTCCTTAGAAGGAAAGTTATGATCAACCTAGACAGCATATTAAAAAGCAGAGACATCTTTGTCAACAAAGGTCTGTCTAGTCAAGGCTATGGTTTTACCAGTAGTCATATATGGATGTGAGAGTTGGACTGTGAAGAAAGCTGAGCACTGAAGAATTGATGCTTTTGACCTGTGGTGTTGGAGAAGACTCTTGAGAGTCCCTTGGACTGCAAGGAGATCCAACCAGTCCATCCTAAAGGAGATCAGTCCTGGGTGTTCATTGGAAGGACTGATGTTAAAGCTGAAACTCCAATACTTTGGCCACTTCATGCAAAGAGTTGACTCATTGGAAAAGACCCTGATGCTGGGAAAGATTGGGAGCAGGAGGAGAAGGGGACGACAGAGGATGAGATGGCTGGATGGCATCACTGACTCAATGGACATGGGTTTGGGTAGATTCCGGGAGTTGGTGATGGACAGGGAGGCCTGGTGTGCTGCAATTCATGGGGTCACAAAGAGTCAGACACGACTGAGCAACTGAACTGAACTGAACTTTGTAAAGACATGATTGAGTGGGCAAGGTATTTCTCATTTGGATAAGAGAATATTGCAGTTGTTCATGATGTGGTGAATGAGTAGTCACAATGAAAATGTCCTTATTGACAACCGTCACAGTTTGCTGTAATATATTCTTTTTCATTTTGGATCAGTTGTGCTAGTAAAGGATATTTGTTCCACTTCAAGGACAGATGATGTATTAGTGCTCCTGGCTTGCATTGACAGGGAAGGAGCTTTTCAGCTCTGACTGGCAAGTCAGAAACCACCAAGGAGACAGACAAAAAACATAGTTGGAACTTAAGAAAATATTTGTTTTGAATCTCAGTAATGTCTTTCTTTTACATTAGAAATTCAACTATTAAGTTTGAATTGTTGTTCTTTTCCCCCAGGGATTGTTGTATCCATCCTTCCTGAAATAATAGCAAAGGGATGCAAGAAAGTAAAGAAGCTCAAGAACAATCATTGATTGCAGTTTTATAAAGAAAAAACAAAATGTGGGCTTAGGGAAAAAAGATACTTGAAAAGTTTACATCAATCTTTTTGACCCAGAGTAAGTAATTAGCAATTACTTTTAATTGCCTTTGTTAGAAGTTTATTTTTAATCACTTCAAAATTTCCTAAATTGCAAATGTTAAAAACTTCAGTGTAGTTGAATATCATGTTTTATACTGACTATATTCAAGAATAATTTAGGAAAGTATTATCAGAAGACTTGTTAAATTCTCATATGGGTAAATATGAGTATCTAATCTCTATGGGTACCAGAAATACTTCTGCTCTCTAGTGACAGATCTATTTGTCTGGATTGCTCAAATAACATGTTTGAATAAATCTATGCTCTGCAGTCACCACGGAATACAACTCAAAACACAGTTTTGTCACTTACTAAATATCTGCTTTTAGAAACAAAATGAAGGGTGAGAGCCTAACCAGCTGATGCTGGGCCACATCCACACCTCAATTCTTTCCAGCATCTTAATGAAAAACAATTGTCTTGTGACCTCAAAGAAGAAGTGAGTGATGTTAAATTCAGGCTGGCACGGTAATACTCTGGGTAGACAGAGGGTACTCTCTGCTATGAAGCAGGAAGTCGTTGAAGGACCTTGTATTTATAAAACAGCACACTTCAAAAATACTATTTGAAGTATACGTACTGACAGCGTACATTTGAAAGAGGTTCCATTTTTGGTTTTTTCAATCCAGTGGAATATTAAGGACCTATCATTTTATAGAAAACCCAACACTTTTTCTCTAACAAGCAAGGTAAAGGAAGCATTTTCCATCTGATATTTGGTGTCTTCTTAATCCTTAACCTCTTCTAAAGCTTAAGAGTTCATGTTTACACTGTAAAGCTGAAAATACAGTTTATGTTTGTCACTAACATTTTAGTTTATTAATAATCTAAAAAGTAGAACTTGATTATATCCTAAATGTTAATTTAGTAGAAAGGAAGATACATATAAAATGAATGATTTACACATAAATAAATAAGAATAAATGCAGGGACTTGGGAAAGTACCAGAAATTTCACCATGATGTACCCTGTACATCTTACTTATTAGTACGTACCTGAATCAACCCTATGTGTAGCTATAAAAATGAAGAGAGATTACACTTAAAATGTCAAATAAATTTCAATAAGTTTAATGCTGTTTTCTGTTTCTGGAAATTTCTCTTGTGTCCCTCCCAACCTCCAGCTACCAGAAAGAATTCATATCTTACAGCACTAGTTCATAATTTGTCATTTACATCATTTTATTTTGGGAGATTTTAGCAGTGAAGTGTACTTAAAATTTTACCTCCATAAGGTGAAATCTAGTCTTGATTATAATATGTTGGTTTAGAAAGCTTGTTGGATTTTAATTTTTTTAAATTTATTTTTGATAGTCACTTTACCATTTTGTATTTGTTTCTGCCAGAGAACAGCATGAACCAGCCTTTTTGTTTTGTTTTGTTTGGTCACTAAGTCGTGTCCAACTCTTCTGTGATCCCATGGATAGAAGCCCTTGCCGGCCCCAGTTCCACCCTTCTAGGTTGCCACAGAGCACCAAACTGAGCTCCCTGTGCTATACAGTAGCTTCCCACTAGCTATATTTTTACACATGTAGACTTTAATTTTAATTATAAGGGTAGTATATAACTTTACCAGAAAGTGTTGCATAATAGTAGTGATAACAAACATCCTTGTTGCTGCTTCAAATGGGAATGAATTTAAAACGTAAGCATCCAAAAAAGTCAATGACTCTCTTCTTTCTCCTTTTCCTTTTTAAAAAATTAAGGTGCCAGTATCCACATTTTTATGCACTATAAGGTATCTTCCCTATTTTTCTCATGTTTATCCTATTTTAATCTCTTCTCTTTTTCATTGGAATATGAATGTGTTATTCATTTCAAATGAGTCAATATTCAGTGAAGGGAGGAAAATGAGAAGTAGGAAATAATAAAGAATAAAAGAAGCAAAAAATACTGCTGCTGCTAAGCCTCTTCAGTTGTGTCCCACTCTGTGTGACCCCAGAGACTGCAGCCCACCAGGCTCTCTCATCCCTGGGATTCTCCAGGCAAGAACACTGGCAGCCATTTATTAAAAAATGCCCACAGTATAATCAGTATGGTCAAAGTAGTTTCCACTCCTGTGAAAAACAGCACCAATAAGGTTTTATATCACAGCCTTCCAGACATTTCCCATGTACTGTATTCATAAATGTATGCATAGACTTTCTCTAATTAGACATATTTCTCTATATATTTATGCTTTTTCACTTAGTATATTGTGGGTATTATTTAATATTAATATATAGCAATCTATGCCAGTCCAGGTTCGATTCATGAGACAGGGTGCTCAGGGCTGGTGCACTAGGATGACCTTGAGGGATGAGATGGAGAGCTAGATGGGAGGGGGATTCAGGATGGGGAACACATGTACACCCATGGCTGATTCATGTGAATGTAAAGCAAAAACCACTACAATATTGTAAGTAATTAGCTTCCAATTAAAATAAAAAGAAAATAAAATATATAGCGATCTAAATGTCCATTTTATTAATAAATTGCTGAATATATACAATATAGTATTTAACCAGGCCTTTCTTAATAAATGTTGGTAAAATTTTTTCATTACTTTTCTATTGAGAACAATGAATGAACCTTTTACATACATTTTGGCCCAACTGCCTTAATAGTTCCTTAAGTTTTAAATTTAGTTTTTAAATTAAGCTTTTTAAAGTATGAAATTAAAGGGTTTTTTAATTTTATTTATTTATTTATTTTTCTTTACATTATCGTGTTGGTTTTGCCATATATTGACATGAATCCGCCATGGGTATACATATGTTCCCCTTCCAGAACCCCCTTCCCACCTCCCTCCCGATTCCATCAAGTGTATGCACCAGGAACTCAGCTCCGTGCTCTGTGAATGCTTAGTTGGGTAGGGTGGGTGAGTGGAGGTAAGTCTAAGAAGGAGTGGATACATGTATACGTATAGCTGATTCACTTTGTTGTACAGTAAAATCTAATGCAACATTGTAAAGCAATTATATACCAAAAAAAAGTACAGATGGTCCCCAAGTTATAGTAGTTTTAACTTATTTTTTTGTTGTTGTTTTTAAGGTGGTACAAAAGCTATATGCATTTTGTAGAAACTGTACTTTGAATTTTTTAATTTTGGTCTTTTTCTGGGTTAGCCGTGTGTAGGGTGATAGTTTCTTATGATGCCTGGCAGCAGCAGCCACAGCTCCTCGTCAGCCATGGGATCGTGAGGGTAAACAACTTACAACCACTCTGTTTCCCATTTTCAGTACAGTATTCAGTAACTTACGTGAGATACTCAACGTTTCATTATAAAATAGGCTTCATGTTAGACAATTTTACCCATTACCCAACTAATTCAAGTGTTTTAAGCATGTTTAAAGTACACTAGTTTATGACATTCCAGTAGTTTAAGTGTAAACAAATTTTCAACTTACAGTACTTTCAACTTGATGGGTGTATGGTGATATAACCCTATTGTAGTAAGTTGAGAAAGATCTGTATATACATTTCAGTCTTCCTGAAAGTCTATGCTAATTTACAACTTTACCATTAGTGAAGAGAATTTGTTTATACATACCTTTAGTATCACTATAATTTATTTATCTTTTTATTACTCCTAGCAGATCTCTTTGTAGAAGTCTGGGAAAGTAGCAAAAGAAGAAAAGAAAAATGTCCATAAAACCATTGTGATCCTTCAGTCTATTTAGGACTGAATTCATGACATATATCAGTTTTCAGTTTACACAGTTACTATATCCTGGGGAAGTTCTTCAGCCACTTCTTCAAAGTTTAATCTTAATTTCTATTTGTCTACATCTTTTCATATGTGATTTGGACAGGGGCAAGCTATTGAATATAATCAAAGAAATTTATCTTCCTTTGATCTGTTTCATAGTTCCTGTTTTAATAGGGAGGAAATAGTTAAGAAATAATGATTCAGCTATTTCCTACAGATTTCACAATTCTTTATTAAATAAAGAAAATGTGAATTCCTGGATGGTATGGTATTTGTGAAGTATTTAAGGTCAGTTCTCATGGAGGGCCTGGACACATCCACACCCTAAAGCTCATAGAATACCACGTTTCAAAATCTGCTGGTTTGGTGATTTGCAAAATGAGATTTAAGCATCACTGTGTGAGTTGCAGGTTCATTTAGTGTCAGAATATTTTATAGTAAAGATTAACTGTTGGCTAAAATGGCAGCAATGTTTTTTCTGTTTGGCAGAGTAATGAAGGGAAGCCTTGATGGATAAAATCTTGCCTATCTCATGATCTGCATTATGAATGTGAAAGGATACTACTAAAACCAAAAGCATAAAAAAAGCAATATGATGTTCTACTTTTTAATTTGTTTACTTAATGAATCATAATGATGAATTTTCTAATGCTGAACCATGAGATAGATTTTAAGATATAGAGATAAAAAATGGATAATATTCATGGAATGTATCTAAGTTATGAGTGGTTATTCCTGAACCAAGGAAAATGCTGTCTGAGAATATTTAGCCAGGATATAAAACATTAAAACATATGAAACTGTTACTACAAAACCAAAGCACTGGCTGTTGGCAACAGTGGGGACTGGCTCAGAATGGAAGAGTGGGGACAAGTAGAAATGTTTCCTCTGAAAGGGAGTTACAGGGAGGAGGGGGCAAGAGATGGAGGGCAAATAAAATATTAATTTTTATGTGTTAGTAAAGACATATACAAGGCTGTGATCCATGTGATCATTTTGGTTAGCTTTCCATGACTGTGATTGAACAGTTCTAAGAAGACCTATAAGACCTCCTAGAACTAACACCAAAAAAAGATGTCTTTTTCATCATGGGGACTGGAATGCAAAAGTAGGAAGTCAAGAGATACCTGGAGTGATGAGCAAGTTTGGCCTTGGAGTACAAAATGAAGCAAGCAAAAGTTAACAGAGTTTTGCCAAGAGAATGCATTGGTCATAGCAAACACCCTCTTGCAACAACAAAAGGGAACTCTACACAGGGACATCACCAGATGATCAATACAGAAATCAGATTGATTGTATTCTTTGCAGGTGAAGGTGCATGAGTGGATGCTAAGTTGCTTCAGTCATGTCCGACTCTTTGCAACCATATGAACAGTAGCATACCAGGCTCCTCTGTCATGGGATTCTCTAGGCAAGAATACTAGAGTGGGTTACCATTTCCTTCTCCAGGGATTAAACCCACATCTCTTATATCTCATGCTTTATACAGTCAGAGAAAAACAAGACCTGGAGCTGATTGTGGCTCAGAACATCACCTTCTTATTGCAAAATTCAAGCTTAGAGCTAAGAAAGTAAGGAAAACAACTAGATATTCAGATATGACATAAATCAAGTTCCTTATGATTATACAGTAGAGGTGACAAATAGATTTAAAGGATTAGATCTGGTAGACAGAGTGCCACCATGCTTATTCAACTTATATGCAGAGTACATCATGAGAAACACTGGGCTGGAGGAAGCACAAGCTGGAATCAAGATTGCTGGGAGAAATATCAACAACTTCAGATATGCAGATGACACCACCCTTATGGCAGAAGGTGAAAAAGAACTAAAGAGCCTCTTGATGAAAGTGAAAGAGGAGAGTGAAAAAGTTGGCTTAAAGCTCAACATTCAGAAAACTAAGATCATGGCATCCGGTCCCATCACTTCTGGCAAATAGATGGAGAAACAGTGGAAACAGTGGCAGACTTTCTTTCTGGGGCTCCAAAATCACTGGAATGGTAACTGCAGACATGAAATAAAAAGACACTTACTCCTTGGAAGAAAAGGTATGACCAACCTAGACAACATATTAAAAAGCAGAGATATCAGTTTGCTGACAAACGGCCGTGTAGTGAAAGCTCTGGTTTTTCCAGTAGTCATGTATGGATGTGAGAGTTGGACCATAATGAAAGCTGAGCATTGAAGCTTTCAAATTGTGCTGCTGGAAAAGACTCTTGAGAGCCCCTTTGACAGCAAGGAGATCCAACAAGATTATCCTAAAGGAAATCAACCCTATTCATTAGGAAGACTGAAGCTGAAGTTGAAGCTCCAATACTTTGCCCACCTGATGCGAAGAGTTGACTCATCAGAAAAGACCCTGATGCTGGGAAAGATTGAGGATGGGAGGAGAAGGGGGCAACAGAGGATGGGGTGGTTGGATGGCATCACTGATGCAATGGACATGAGTTTGCGCAAACTCTGACAGATAGTGAAGGACAGGGAAGCCTGGTTTGCTGCAGTCCATGGGGTCACAAAGAGTGATACACAACTTAGCAACTAAACAACAATGACACATAAAGTATTATTCTTACATTCGTAAGGTAATATTTAGAGGTACAGAGAATCATCAAACACCATTAATTTAATGACTAATGTTTGCCATAAAAAGGCCTAATACAATTGGCAAAAATATAGGGAGAGATAAAAATAGAAAAATTAATAATTAATAGAAGTAGAAAAATTAATAAATATTAAATATGATGAGACTAAAACAACTATTAATCTTCACAATAAATTCCCTATCATGAAACAATGAAAATCAAATTGAATTTTAAAATATATACTGACGTATACTGATATATACTGTTTATTAGAAACACAACTGAAATAAAAATGAAGATAAAATTTGAGAAAAGTATGTGCAGATCACAGAGGCAAATACAAATAAAAATGTAAGAAGGGCTGGCAATATTGATATATCAAATAAAGTAAGATATACAACAAGAGCACCAAATAAGACATAGGGGTTCTTTTATCATGGTAAAAGCTAAAGTACAAAGCAAAGTTGATAGCTTTATTTGCCAGGCACACAGCATCAAAAATACATAAAATAAAATCTTTCACAAAGATAATTTAATCAACTAAAGATACAGTGCATTAAAAATAAGTTCAGCAGACTCCTTTTCAAATATTTATAATTACACATACATATATTTAAAACATTCATATTTTACCAAAAGGGAATATGCTTTGTTTTGCCATATTTTAGAGCATATTCAATTGTGAGTCACATACTTCATCTCACAAAGAGCAATAGAAGCTATATATTCTTGAGTCAATCCAGTAAAACTAGGATTCAATGACAAAATCATGAATAAATAAACAAAAGTACTCTTCTAAACAACCATCAGATCAGAGTAGAAATCAGATGCTAATTAATGGCAAATTAATTCATCTCTGAGCATTTCACTTCAAAATCTATAGAATTGTGGCCTTGAACATTTTTACAGCAACAAAGAAAGCCTACAATTTAATAATTAAGAATTCAACTTAAGGAAGGAGAAGAAGACTAAATTCTGTTACTCTAAGAGTTGAACTATTTTAGGCTTCTGGCTTATCTAGGCTATTTAAGGTCATAGTACACAAAATTCATGGCGAGGCAGACCTGGCAAGGATTCAGGCCTATTTCTGATGATTTTTCTGGCACAAGCTGCAGAACGAGTCAGGCTGCCCTGGCCCTGCAGGGCCCAGGGCGGATTCCCCACTAGGATTGCAGACGTCGCCTCTCAGTCCAGTGAGGCAGTGTTAAGGCACCTCCCCAGGGTGTCGGCTCCTGAACCACCAGCAGTCGTGACCTCCTTCTGGGTTCTCCTCGAGGCCTCCTGCAGGCCCTGCAGATTGGCAGGAAGGGTTCTGAGAGAAATGTCCTCACCCAAAGGTGGAGCCCCATGTGAGCCAAGAAAGGCAGGATGCTGCTGGGGTTGGGGATGAGGTTTCTTTGGAAAAGCTCCAAGCACTTTTCCCCCCAAATCATCATCTACTCGCTGGCAGCTAGACACATTCTCAGGCATCTGGGTGGTTCTCAGCAGGCTGATGGTTCTGGTTAGGGAGCTGCCGGAGGAAAGGCACTGATGCAGTGGTGTGGGTTGTGCCTTGCAAGTGCCCTCCTGGGACCAGTCCTGCTCCACACACACGTGGTCCCTCAGTTCGCCCACATCTTTCTCCCACCTGAAGAGTCATTTTCTGATCTGCACAAATGTGTCTTGGTCTCAGGGGAGGCTGTTGTTGTTCAGTCACTAAGTCCTGCCAACTCTTTGTGATCCCAAAGCCTACAGCACACCAGGCTCTTCTGTGCTTCACTACCTCACGGAGTTTGCTCAAACTCATGTCCACTGAGTCAGTGATACCATCCAACCATCTCATCCTCAGTCTCCTCCTTCTCCTTTGCCTTCAGTCTTTCCCAGCATCAGGGTCTTTTCCAATGAGTCAGCTCTTTGCATCAGGTGACCAAAGTATTGGAGCTTGAGTTTCAGCTTCAGTCCTTCCAATGAATATTCAGGATTAATTTCCTTTAGAATTGACTGGTTTGATCTCCCTGAAGTCCAAAGGACTCTCAAGACTCTAGCACCACAATTTGAAAGCATCAATTCTTAGGCACTCAGCCTTCTTTATGGTCCAACTTTCACATCCATACATGACTACTGGGAAAACCATAGCTTTGATTATATGGACGTTTGTCAGCCAAGTGATGTCTCTGCTTTTTAATATGCTGTCTAGGTTTGTCATAGCTTTTCTTCCAAGGAGCAAACATCTTTTAAATTTGTGGGTGCAGTGACTGTCAGTAGTGATCTTGGAGCCCAAGAAAGTAAAATCTCTCACTGTTTCAACTATTTCCCCTTCTATTTGCCCTGAAGTGATAGAACTGGGTGCCATGATCTTTGTTTTTTGAATGTTGAATTTTAAGCCAGCTTTTTTACTCTCCTCTTTCACCCTCACCAAGGGGCTCTTCAGTTCCTCTTCAATTTTTCCCACTCAGTAGTTAGAGTGGAACCATCTGCATTTCTGAGGTTGTGGCTATTTCTCCCAGCAATCTTGTGATTCATAGAGCCTAGCGTCTCACCTGACGTACAGGTCAGATGCTGCCACATTTCTGGTCCCAGAGAGAAATTTGGGGAGCCCTGCAGATGTTGCCGTGATGAACTGAGGCAAAGGTCTACCTAAACATTCCACTAGGAGGTGGGGACAGAAGGAAGGGACTCGGTTTCTTCTGGAAAGTTGGATTCTGGGAAGCCAGAAAGGCAAGGGTTTAGTGTTCTCTCCCATGCTCCACCTTGCTTCCTCTAAGAGAGGACACTGTTATTTATGTCATGATGCTTTAGCTGCAGATGTTGTGATACTGTGGTAACAGGTGACCTCCACTGTCTAAACTGTGATCCTGGGAGCTGTTGGTCTCCAGCCCCACAAGGAATGAAGCTGGCCTCTCCTTGAACATCACATGCATCTAATGTGGCCTGAGCAACTGCAGAGTTCAGGTCAGGCTTGGAGCTTCCCATCACATCAGGAGCTGCCTCCACCCCACCCAATGCCACCTTCCACTGATTTAGATAGTTGGCTTTGAAAAAAGGCAGAACTTTTCCAATCCTTCATAACCCAACAGAGTCAGTGTACCATGCAGGACTCTATGGTTCTCTTGGTGTTTTCTACCCAGTCCTGAGTTCAGGAGCATCAGCGTCTTGGGAGACAAGACCTCCAGGTGACCAGTGTGCACATTTGAATTTGAGAAACACTGCCTACCAGACCATATCCTTTCTAAGTTAGAGTTAGGCCAAGAAAAAGTATGAAATTGTTTAAGTTAAGATCTTTGAGTGGTGAGTGGTTGCCCACTCACTACCTTTTTCTCTGGTTTAAGTTGCTGAAAAAGTCTTGAACTAAGGAAGACTGATAACTGTAGCCATTTACTTCTCCAGGGGATCGTCCCAACCCAGGGATCAAACCTGGGTCTCCCACATTACAGGTGGATTCTTTACCATCTGAGCCACCAGCGAAGCCCTAAGGATTACTGAGAATTGCTGTCAGTGTACATGGCTTGTCTCGTTCATGCCTGGAGCCCTGAATCTGATTCTAATGTCTAGCTTTCCAGGTCCTCTGAGGCCCTGCTCTTTGAAGAATGTAATGTAAATGCCACTCAGTTGGACAGCAAAGGACTATCGCCTGATGAATTTATCCTTTTCAGAACCCTGAACCAGTTAATTCTCTTCTCACAAAACATCAGGGCTTCATATTCTAAACTGGTTAAGAAATACCGCCTTACATTCACTACTTCTGTTTCCTACACAACAGTCACCTGTCAGGTATGTTAACTGTTCATCTCATTTTTTCCAAACGAAAAAGTCTCTTGTAAGCAAGCCAGGATTTGTCAAAAATGCAGAAATTAACTGCCCAGGAAGGGGCAATTTTATTTGTTTTCTTATGTTCCTAGGTTTGTTTTAGACAGCCTATTATATTTCTAAGGTATGATTTCAACAATAACCACATACATATTGTCATTTTATTTACAATGAAGTTAAAATTGGTAAATAGTTCATTCATTATGAGGAAGATATCCAAAAATCTATTATAACATGTGCTTGGTGAGCAGAAAAAATTTTTTCTAAACATCTGATTTTCAAATTCCCCAGGGCACTCAACTTTCCCACCACTATTCAGAAGTAAATAGGATATTCTATTTAAACCAGCTGAATTCTCATCTCTGTGGAGTTACAAAAAGGAAAAACAAAGCCTCTCTCAAAGAGTTTACAGTCTAGAATCACATCCATAAAATGGAGAAAATCGAATATTGTTTCATGGTTGTACTGTGTACCTTGAAGGTCAAAGAAGAGAGAAATCTGCCGCTTGCTGTAATAATCTCCATATGTAATGTGTAACTTGAACATTCCACATAAACAGAGTCAGGGTTTACAGTGAATGTGGGAATGGGAATAAAATATTTGATGTCAGCCAGCATTTGTGTGCAGATTAACTCCAAAATGCCTCTCCCAGGATTTCTAATTCAAATACCCTTTTTCTTCTCAAGCTAAAACATTTTCATTAGAATGTCCTCAGGTTAGTTCAGTTCAGTTTAGTCACTCAGTCATGTCCAGCTCTTTGCAACCCCATGGAATGCAGCACGCCAGGCCTCCCTGTCCATCACCAACTCCTGGAGTTTACTCAGACTCATGTCCATTAAGTCAGTGATGCCATCCAACCATCTCATCCTCTGTTGTCCCCTTCTCCTCCTGCCTTCAACTTTTCCTAGCATCAGGGTTTTTTCCAATGAGTCAGTTCTTCACATCAGGTGGCCAAAGTATTGGAATTTCAGCTTCAGCATCAGTCCTTTCAGTGAATATTCAGGACTGATTTCCTTTAGGATGGACTAGTTGGATCTCCTTGCTGTCCAAGGGACTCTCAAGAGTCTTCTCCAATACCACAGGATGTCCTACTCATGACAAATATACTGATTAGAGACCAGGGTCCAAGTCATGGGGCTTTGAAGAGAGAGAAAATTGCAGGCTGAATCAGGACACTCATCACATACACAAAGAGTGAGAGAAGCTAGGATTCAAATTTTAATGGTATAGTAGATCCTCTATCAATGTAATATGTATGTATCCACTGACAAAAGAAAATAGAAAAAAAGAAAAATAATACAAGAAGCTATTTGATTCTAACATACCAATCGGAGATAATTGCTGTAAGCATTTAGGACTGTATTTACCAGAATTTTGTATGCATTTATACTCAAACATATACACATGTGTTGGTATCTTGCTGTGAATTCCTGGGATTGACCACAGAGGAGAGAGAAGAGGTATAAGGAGGCTACAGTTCATTCAGTCGCTTTCAGTTGATATTGCTTTGTCTTGCATTGCTTTTCAATGTTATCATTTTGGTGTATGGTGTGACAGATTACCTCCTTTAGCACCATCAGTGCTAAAGTGATGGTTAATTCAGTATTCACTTATGCTGTCTACACTGTTCTAAGTAAGGTTTGACAAATACACAAGTTGCACAAAATGGAAATGACACTTTAGAGTTATTTCCATGGCCTTTGATTTAGTAACCAAATGAAAGATTTACTCAGTTATTTCTTAAAAAGTTTCAGATGTCTATATCTGCTTTAATATGAGAAAAATGTAAAGTCCTGCAAGATGTAGTTCTGATATAATTAACATAAACCTTTTTGCTAAGCTTGTAGATCTCTTAATCCCAAAGCACCTGTGTACTGCAGGATGGGACTGCTTGACTGCGAATTGATGCTTAAAGTCATCATTCTAGGCCCAGTGAAAGAAAAATTTGTGCCAGATAGGGGCCTTGACTCATAGAACTCACTGTCTAGAATGAGAGGTATGCCATATGGAATGTACTAATCATGAGCACACGATGAGTATACATTCCAGAAAAATGCAGGGGCGATTTGCCTTCGTGCCTCACTGAGGAATCCCAGTTGCTCTTTTGGATTCTCTTGGGCATCATTCCCCAGTTCCCCGAGGATACCTTCTCTCTGAGTCCTAGTTAAACTACAGACCTTTTCATGATACTTCTGTTAGGATATGCCTGTCTCTATCACTATTCCAACTCCATATTTTTTTCTTATATCTCTTTTCTTTTCTAGGTTATGAGTAAATTGAAAGCAAGTAGCAAAATAGTTATTTTTGCATCTCCGGGAAATAGCATGTGGCATGTGAAATTATTGAATAAATGCTATTGGGCTGTATGAAATCAAGAGAAGTTTATGAAGGGAACTTGAAGGTATCATTTTGATGTTGAGGTACCAGCAAGTTCTTTAAGAAACCAAAATTTGGGAAAGCAGTTATAATATAGAGTGAAACTGAGGAGCTCAGAATGCCATGGCACTGAGGGTATCCATTATCTCATCCACAAGTGGGGTGCCCTGGCTTGGCTCAGTACATGGTGAAACTTGATGGGCAGTGTAAGAGAAAACAGTTATTGTACTTGTCATGGTACTGTGAAAAGAATATACATTTTAAAATCAAATAATCTTGATTGTGGTCCTGGTTCTACTACCTACATTTTGGATTTTCTGTTTTGTAAGAATGAATTAAATCATCACATACTGGAATTAAATGAAAATAGTTGATTAAATTAAATGTTTTAAATATTTTAATTGAGTACCTATTAAATTAAGTATTCCAATAGATTGTAAACTTGCTTAAAGCAGGAATTTTTATCTATTGTCCAGATCTGGAAATAATGCTTGGAAGATAATAGGTATTCTATAAAATATTTTAAAATCAGTGAATTTAATAAATTAATAGCTTTGGAGAAATAAAATCCTTTCAGCATTAAAACTACACTGAGCATAATTCAGTATCGAATAACTGGAAGTCAATATTTTATTGACTTCCACATATCCTGACATCATTAAAGTATTTTGATTTTGAGGTGCCAGAAGGTCATTTAGGGGGTTCTAGTTATACGGGTTGATGGAAATGGAGTTTACTGGGCTTTAACTTCCTTTAAAATTTGCAGACAAGGATCTTACTCTGTATTTATACAGACTTAGGCTTTTTATTAATATAAGTGAAGGTATTCTCCTTGTGACTTATGGGAGAAGACCAAGAAATATGATTTAATTATAGGTAGCAAAATTTTGGCAGCAAACTATCAAATAAATTCTCTCATTAATCTATCCAACCACCCATCTATTCATAATGATTCTGCCCTAGAAGCTGGCACGAAGGATGAACTAGGAAGTGTATGGTGTAGAGTGGTTCAATAAAGTCTTCCTGTTTAATATTTATTGGGCACACTCTGTGTGCTAGGTAACCCATAGAATACAGATTAGACCACAGTTCTCACCTTCAAAAATTTAAGACATAAGTATACCTCATAAAGTCTCTGTGGAATGAGGCAAGCTGCCAAACCAAAAAAACAGGAAAAAAATATCTAAAAAGTAATAACTTCAATTTTACCTCTGATTTTTGATTCTTTCTTGCTCTGTCTGAAGAAATAAATCTGAAACAGAACAGATGGGGCATATCAAGCCTGTGTTCGATTACCTGGCCATTGAAATAGACCCATCCATCTGCAAAGAGCTATATTGAGCTGCCTTCATGGAAGAAAAGCTTGATTTGTGTTTTAAGAGATAGTAAATTTCGTCAGTTTCTTTCTGAAAGTTGTGATACAAAGTTCAAAGAAAACTTATTATAGATATTTTTCACTGGTTAATTGAGCAATAACCTGAGTTAGAAAAAAAATTTTTTAAAGGATATTTTAAAACAGCTGAGTTTCTATATAATTGATTAATAGGTAAGGACATATTAAGAGGGTGAAATCTCCAAGCCTGTGATAAGGCAAGGTGCCTGCCCCTTCACCCTTCAGAAAAATTGTCTAAAATACAAACATGTTTGTAACAGAAAGCTGGATTTATTCTATGAGCGGTAAAAAACCATTGTTAGTTTTCCTCACAAGATAATCTATAACAGAGTTGTCTAAAATGGCTCCTGGGCACTGAAATGAGTCTAACTCAAATTTAAATGGTCCTGCAACTATAAAATACACACTAGATTTTGAAGACAGTATGATAAATAAAAACTATTTAAATTAATATTTTATATTGATCACATGTTGAAATATATTTTGGATAAGCTGGGGTGAAGTATGTTATAAAATTAATTCCAAACTCTTTCTCTTCACCTTTTTAATATGGCTGCTAGAAAAATATAGAATTGCCTAAGTGGCTTACTTTATACTTTTTGGGGAAAACAATGTTGAATATTGAGTGAAACTTTTCCGATTGCCCTGAAATTGGCTTCTAAGACCTACAGATAAGGAAAAGTGCTATCTAGCCCCACATTCCAAAAACAGCAGCCAGAAACTGGGCTAAACAACCCTCTGAATTAGGATGTGGGGGAACAATTTCTTCTACAATCCCAACTTCAACCAAGCAATACACTCCCCAAGGGCAATGTTTGTAGAAAAGGGCTTTCAGCCTCTCCTTCCTACATGTATATCTCATCCACTTTCAAGCCAAGTGATAAGGCTTGAAAGTAGGAGGTGGAAATTAAAGCTTGAAGGTCACTGCAAGAGACAAAGCTACATATTTTGCTTCTATTCCTGGATGAGTGTTTGATCAGTTACAGGATCTTAGCACCACACTGGTGGGGCATCAGAATACATGGGAGAGTGTGGTAAAAGAATCATTGGGGAAGATTGAAGGTGAGTTTTGGATTGAAACATGCAAACTGGTCTCTCTTTTTAGTCTAGAAATGCATGAAAGCAGGATGCTTGCTATAATAGTTTGCCTAGAAAAAGAGACTGTTCTGTAATTTTCCTGTAAAGAAAAGTCAAAGGAAAGAAGCCATTCCCAAGTCCCATGGCCCTCAGAAAGAATATAAGAGGACCACTTGGATTCTCATGGCTTCCTAAAAACAGCCATGGAGGCTACAGGAGGGAGCAGAGGCTATAGGTTGACCAGGCATCCTGGCCAAGGGAGGGGACTTTCCATCTCACCAAGAATGCTGTACTCCCTCTGTTCATTTTCCCAGTGCTGCTTGTATGCATGTGTGGGAAGGGAGGTGATGATCAAGGGAGGTAGAGGTAAAACCTGTTGCCTGAATCATTGTTCTTTTTATAATGTGAAGTACTTAACATTGGTTCTCAGTTATGAAATCTAGTCCCAAGCACAGCGCTAGTCCTAACATTCTACTACAGACTCACTTGTGTCATTGTCCTACTCAAAGGCTATTAATGATTTCCCACTGTCTGGGAGATAAAACTGTAATTCCTTAGAAGACCACAGTTATAGAATTTGGTCCATACCCAACTTTTTAGCCTCTCATCTATTAACACCAATCTTTCTGCTTTAACCAGAGAGAATCACCAGGAACTGCTCATTTTTGCTTAAAATCATGTTTTCATTCATTCAATAAATGTATATCATCTCTTATGCATCCAAGCACTCTTCTAGGCATTAAGGATGTAGTAGATAAATTAAATATATTTCCTTTCAACACAGAGCTAATAGTCTAATAAATAAGATACTTTTGTCTTGAAAAATTCTGTCCCTGCTTCTTGAATATGTGTCTCTTCCATCGCAGCTTAAATATTGCCTCCACTGTGAAGCTTTTCTTCAGATAGGATAAACATTATTTGGCTCTGTAGTTTGTATTTATTATTTGATGGAATCTTCTGTTACTTGATTATCTCCCGAACTAGTCTGAGATCTCATTGACAGGAACTGTATTCAATCTATCTTTGAATCTGCAACATCTGGCACATTATGTGTGCTTTAAAAATGCATATGCTGAAATGCTGCAACATTATTGTCTTTTATTTAATTCTTTCTTTATTTCTTACTTTTGTATTGAATATTTTCTCAGAGGTTACATAACAGTCAGAAACTTGGCAAGCCAAGTTTAGTTCAGAACAGTTACACAATCAAAATATGCTTTAAAGAAGTCTATTCCAAGTAGCATTGGTTGAATATTTCTTTCTGCATCTAAACAGTGAAGTCATTTCTGTCTTTTGGGCAAAAGGTAGAGTACATAGCTCCCCAAATTATTCTCAAAATTAAAAATAAACAGCTGCTATCATTTTGAAAACATAAAACTATTTTGACCATCAGAGGCTCATTTCAATGCATACAAAAATAAAGCTAAATATAGTTAACACAGCCTTACATGTTGCTAAGTTATAATCACTGAGTCACTGATTAAGGGTGGCTCACATCTGGGATTTGTGTTGAAAACAAGATTTTTCACCATCGAAATGGTTATTTTCTTTTCTTTAGTATTTGATAAAAACTAAAAGTAATTCAAGATTTCAAATGGTAATCTGTGACACTGAATATTAGCAGTTGAACTTTATAAATCTACTTTATTAGCAGGACTGAAATAAATAGTTATGTAGTTGATTAGATCCCCCAGATAATCTCAGAATTTATGAGACACCAAAACATCAGAATGTCCCAAGCATCTGAAATTAGCATCAAAGGAATGAGGGTCCCAGCCTCCCCAAAGTGTCTGGCATCTTGTATGGGGGTTGTAGAAGCAGCAGGCAGGATGGGACCACAAGGAGGAAATCTTGTGATAAGGGAGCAGACATCTGTGCATAAAATCTACCAAGTACCAATAGAAAGATGGCCAAGTCAGAAGATGACAGCATGGCTGGATTATGACAAAAAGCCAAGTATCCACACATACCCCAACCCCTCTTTGCTCTGCATGCTTCCTGATTCTCAGATGCAATTCCAGAAAAATGTCAGGAAATGAATCTTGAAATGAATTAGATTTATTTTTGCCACATGGTGCAATGGGCTTGAAGTAAAAATCAAGTTGACTTAGAGGGAAAAAAATTACATTTCTTGAGTTTAGAAGCTGTTGTGCAAATATGTTGCACTATATTCCTGTGCATTCATGTGTCTTTCTGAAGGATATGTTTCTAGAATTGAAATGCTGGATCAAAAGATATGCATCTTTCACATTTTGGCAGATACTACCAAATCAACTTCTAAAATTACATTCATTTTTTTCTACTAATGATGTATAAGAATGTCCTTTGTCTGATGCCCTTGCCAGTATTTATTAATAGCTTCTAAAGATTCATTTACTTAAAATATCTTCTTTGGTTTCTTTCCACAGAAATATCTCTTTTGGTTTGCTTCCAGAAAAGCCTAGCCCAGAGATAATTGCATTTAGCTCAATGTCATTAATTCATTTTTATCATCTATTTCCTTTGCTTTGAGGACATGTAGACTGAGGACATGTAGAGGTGGAGGACAGGAGGGTAACATTCACGAGGTGGTTACTTTGAATTGAGCACTTTATAAACAATATTTCTCATCCTAATGACATTATTTCAGTGATTTTCAAAGTGTGGGATCTAGAAAAGCAGCATCAGCATCACTTGGGACCTTTGTAGAATGCATACTCTTAGGCCTTGCCCTAGACCTACTGAATCAGAATCTCTATGGAGAGCCCAGCACTCTGTTTTCGCTTTTTCAAGCCCTCCAGGTAATGCTAAGGTACCCTACATTTTGAGAACCACTGCATATGCCCATTTCATAGGGGAAGAACTAAAGGACTAAGTAGCTTGTTCAAGGTCATCAGCTGACTTCAAAGTCAGCACAGTGCTTTCTCCTTGAGTGGAGATAAAAGTTAAGAGGATCCAAGGTATGAGATGTGCTGTCGGGGAGAAAGTATGATAAAGTAAGACAGAGTAGGACTCAGAAAATCCAGCAATAGCAGAAGCCTGTGAATAATATTATGGCCAGGTGATTACCAGCAGAGTGACCAGGGTCCCAAAACTAGGAGAGGGAGACAGACTCCCCAGTATATCCACTGGGCCTGAAATTGACCCTGCATCTATGATTCCTTTTATTCTCACAAAATACGCTGGAAAGGTGGAGATTAGCTAGTACACAAGGTGTAAGCCCATGATTTATGGGTTAGGATTCTTGTGGTTCTGAAAATATGAAAAAGAAAGGAAAAGTTGGATGAAGAAAAATTTATCTTGTGTTCAAATTAGAGCGTCTTTGTCAGAGATGATTATTAGTCCCTGAAATGTTTTTGGTTTTTTTTTTTAAGAAGCAGAAAACATTGCCAGTTGTGGTAAAAAACAAAAGTTTCAGTCATAGAAGAATATGAAAACTAGAAAGTGAAGGGCTTTCATTTCAGCAGAGGAGAGAGTTTGTTTTTTTTTCTTCCCATATAATTACAGTACCTTTAATCAAGATAGTAAGTTAATAGTACAAATTCTTTTAAAGGAGGATCTTATGGATTTTTTATTTAAAATTTTTAATTTTGTATTGGGGTATAGGCAATTAACAATGTCATGATAGTTTCAGGTGAATGGTGAAAGGGCTCAGCCATACATCTACATGTATCCCTTCTCCCCCAAACCCCTCTGCCATCCAGTCTGTCACGTAACATCGAAGAGTTCCATGTGCTATACAATAGGGTTTTGTTAGTTATCCATTTTAAGTAAAGCAGTGTGTACCTAACCTTCCCAAAGTCCTTAACTTATCCCTTCTGCAGCTGGCAATCATAAGTACATTCTCTAAGTCTGTGAGTCCCTTTGTTTTGTAAGTAAGTTCATTTGTATCATTTCTTTTTAGATTCCACATAGAAGGGATGTCATACAATATTTCTCCTTCTCTGGCAGAGGAGAGAGTTTAATGTTGCTCATTGTTAAGTAAAAGAAAATAAGTTCTCTGAAACATTTTTCCTAGCTCTCCTTGTCTGCTCACATAAAAATTTAACTTGAGCTATATATGGGGAATAACTGGCCACTAGTCATTTAATTCAGGAATGTAACCTTGGGAAAGTAGTCTATTGGATAGATTCTTAATTTCAAGAGCCCTTTGAATCTGAAAGTAGGGTAAATACAACTTTGGCTTCCTATGATGTACACAAGTGTCCATATGAAGACCTCTTGGGTTCATCTCCAAGGACAGCAGTGTTTTTCTTCTTCTAAATCATAAAATAACTAGAAAAAACTTTGATCAACTTGGGAGCAGGAAATGTGGGCAGTAGCGTGTTCTAAGTGACTCTCAAACTTAAGCATGCATCAGAATCCTCTGGAAGGCTTGTTAAATACAGGTTGCTGTGCTGGACTCCCAGAGTTTCTGATTCTTTAGTTGGGGATGGGACCCAAGAATTTGATTTACTAAGTAAGTTGTTTAATAGGGTGATACTGAGAACCCCTGGTGTAGGGGAAAGAGTCTTGATTTGGGAATAAGGTCACTTGTATCCCTCTTTAAGTCATAGCATCTAATCGCCAAATTCCCTTGGACAAATCACCGAATCCTCCTGATTTGGGACTTCTCTTTTATAAATTCCCTGGAGAAGGAAATGACAGCCCACTCCAGTATTCTTACCTGGAGAATTCCATGGACAAAGGAGCCTGGTGGGCTATAGTCCATGGGTTCATAAAGAGTCGGACATAACTGAGTGATTTTCACTTTAACCTTTTATAAATTAGGCATAATAGTAATAATACCAAGTGAATGAAGTTGTCCAGAATTATTGGGAGGACCAAATACAATGATGCAAGAAAATCTTTGTGAATAATGGTTAATAATTCATGTATGTTGGTTAACTTTATGTGTCCACTTGACTGGATTAAGGGATGCCCTTAGTCCCTTTTTGACTGGACAAAAGGCAGAAGAAGGGCAAATTCTCTCTCCTTCTTCTTGAGCTAGGATGTTCATCTTCTCCTGTGCTTGAAATCATAGCTCTTGGTTCTGAGGTCTTTAAACACAAATTGTATTATATCATCAGCTTTCCTGGTTCTCCAGTTTGCAGATAGCAGACTGTGGGACTTCTAGGGCTCCATGACCATGTGAATCAATTCTTATAATAGATCTCTTTATGTATCTTTATATATCCTATTGGTTTTGTGTCTTTGGTGAACCCTGACAAAAATAGTATTTCTTCCTCTTTATTTTTACAGCTCAAAACAAAAAACCCCATCCACAAATTTATCTCCAGATGGCTCTCTGTTTTTCTCAGTGCTGATGCAAGCCAAAGTAGGTGAGCAGTCTATCACAAAGGTAAATTGGAAATTCTATTAGATGATATTGGTGGCTTACCCAGTAGCCACCTCTTTTCTCTTTTTCGTCTTACAGAACATTAATTTTCTTCCTGAATGGAGTAGGTTTATGCTTAAGGAAGAAGAGTCCATCCCCTAGCCCAGGGATGTCAATTGATCTAATCCAATCATGGCAACCTTGACTTTTTCTCATTATTCTCTTGAATAACGCTAAGAGGGTCAAAGTCACACATTCAATATTTATTTATTCACTGCTAAACATTGTTATTGATGCCAGAAAATAAAGATGAGCAAAAATAAGAGGCCTGGGACTTCCCTGGTCATCCAGTGATTGAGACTCTGCACTCCCAGTGCAGGGGTTGGGTTCCATGGATGGGTTCCATCCCTGGTTGGAAAAGTAAGATCCTACATGCTGTGCAGTGCCTGCCAAAACTAACACAAAAAAATAATAGGAGGCCTACATTGAACAATTAATAACATAATCATTTCTGCCATAAAATAAAGGTACTGAATGTGGTAAGGCTCTGTAATTGGATTTTTAAACTGTTCTGGGGGAAGCAAGAAGAAAAGGGTATCAAAGAAAATTTCTGTAAGTTATGCTTTAAGAATTAAGGAGAAAAAATATTTCAAGCTTGTATGAAGGCTATGAAATGAAAAAAAAAAAACTTTGAAATACACAGATTGGAGATATCAAATGGGATCAGATTATAGAAACTGTGGTGGGTTATGTTGAAAGTTTCAAACTTTAGCCAAAGTGAAAAATGGAAAGTCACTAAAGGATTTAAGCTTACTCATAAAGCAGTTTTGCACTGAGAAAAAATTACTCTGGCTTCCCATAAAGAATGAACTGAAAGGGTACCAAGTGGATATGGTTGAAGCTCATTAACAAACCCTACAAAAAGAGATGGTCAGAGGTTGGACTAGAGTTGCTCAGTCTGATATGGGAGGCATTAGCCACAGGTGGCTCCTGAGCACTTGTGAAATGTGATTTGTCCAAATGACAGTGTGCTGTAAGTATAAAGTACACATCAGATTCAGAAGAACTAGTAAGGTAAAAAAGAATGTAAACATTGTATTAATATTTTATATTCATTACATGTTAAAATGAGAATACTTTGGATATACTGAGTTAATGTATCTTATTAAATTTAATTTCATCTGTTTCTTTTTACCTTTTTAACTACTAGAAAATATAAAATTATATGGGTGACTTGCATATATGGATTATGTTACATTTCATCAGACAGTGTTTATTGTGTTGACAATGGAGATGGAAAGAAGTAGACATATTTGAAAAGTGTTTAGGAGACTGGATTGAGTAATTTGATAATTTATTGTGAAAGGGAGGATTATTAAGAATCATATCTCTGTTTCTGGAATGAATAATTAGACAGATATATCATTTCTTGAGGCATGAAATGAGGAACTGAACTGAGGAGACTATAAAAGATGATGTGTTACATTCAGTCACATCGAGTTTAGTATTCTCCCTCACAGGTATCTGAGCCAGATATATGAATTTAGGAGTTGGTAAATAAAGCTATGGGAGTGGTTGCCTGTAAGGGGAAACCAACAATTTAAAGAAAATACTGAGAAGCAGGTCCCAGAGGAATGAAAAGCAAACTAGGAGAATGTGTTATCTGAAGAAAAATAGGGAGGTGTTGAGACAGAAATCACAAAACTATTGAGACAAAAATCACAAAATGTTGATATTTCTGAAATTCAGTAATGGACACATGGTAGCTTATTATTATTATTCTCTCTCAAGTTTGATATAAAATAAATGGTACTGATAAACCTATTTGCAGGGCAGAGACACAGATGCAGGGAATGAACTTGTGGACATGGGAAGGAGAGGGTGGGACAAATTGAGAGAGTAGCATTATGATGCATACACTACCATGTGTAAAACAGATAGCTGGTGAGAAGCTGCTTTATAGCACAAGGAGCTCAGCTCTGTGCTCTGTGATAACCTGGTGGGGTGGGGTTGGGCAGGTGGGAGAGAAGTTCAGGAGGGAGAAGATACATGTATACAAATAGCACAGCAGACACCCACACAACACTGTAAGGAATTATATTCCAATTTAAACTAGTTCTTAAAATTTCTAATATGGCAAAATTAACTTTTCTAGAAACGTAGAAAGATAAGGGCTGAAATGTATTCTTTGAAGCAGATTCAGCCTAATCATCCATAAATTACCATCAGTTAAATTGTACACATTGCTTCCCTGGTGGTTCAGATGGTAAAGAATCTGCCTGCAATGCGAGAGACCCAGGTTCAATTTCCGGGTCAGGAAGATCTCCAGGAGAAGGGAATGGCTACCCACCTCAGTATTCTTGCCTGGAGAACTCCATGGACAGAGGAGCCTGGTGGGCTGCAGTCCATGGGGCCACAAGGAGTCGGACATGACTGGGCGACTAACACATACACACAGTACAATTAATGAAAAACCAAACAGTTATAATCTTAAGGCTCAGGGCTTCTTGTCCAGTGAAGAAATATCTTATGAGCATTCTCTCTTCCATGGTCATGGGGTAATGTATGAGTGCAGGTACCCCTTGTATGTGGGCTGGCGAGGAAGAGGATAGAAATAAGAATGTTCAGATCATGTCCTGTGAATTTTCATTCTGTCCACTGGCCCAGAAGAGAAACAAATCACAGAGATGTAGAACTTAGATAATCTCTTAAATGATAATATTACAGTAGCTTAAGTCAAGGCTAATATATTCCAGCTTTGTGATTTCCTGTTAGTAACATTTAAGCCAGTGAGTATTGTCTATCTTTGTGCTTGGTACATTGTAATTATTTTCATTATGAGTTCAGATTCCTGGAATTTTGAGTATGATGGTTCTAAGTGTCAGTAACCAATAGATCGTGTTTCAATACTTTTTTCTTCTCTAGGCATGAATAAGACTAGAATTCTAAGATCAGTGAAAGTAAGAAAAAACAATAATTTAAGTTATATAGATTGCATTAAAAATTTTACCACAATGAGTTTGTATTAAAATTTTTAACACAAACTTATTCTTAAAGTTCTTTCAAAACTGTATTAGAAATATATCCTTTTGTGAACTGATATTCTGTCTGAATATGGGAAGAAAATACAGAATTCACAAACAGGAAATATAAAAATTAAGCACTGAAAAAAGTTGAAGTTTGCAGGTTAGGTCTGGGTTATTCAATGATTGCTTTTGAAACAGTTGATCAATTATTTGTAATAATCTATAATAAAATAGATCTTAGCACCATATGTCCAAATATAGTAGAATAAACTTCATATGGGTTGAATATCAAAATGAAACAGAAATGGTAACAATTACATAAGTGATCTTATATATATACATATATATCTGCAAAAAACATAAAGAGAAATATTGATAGATATAACTTTACAAAATATGGGACATTAAAAACACTCTAAGCCAAAATAAAAGGCAAAACATAACATGGAGGAAATATGTACAACATATGAGAAAATATTATTGTATTTAATACCAAAATCTTACAGAACTATTAAAAAACAGATAAATGTCTAGTTAAGATATTGACAAAAGGCATGAAATAGTTTCCAAAAGAGTAAAATTCCACTTTATTTAACTATTGGAGATTTTTAAAAAAATAATAGATGCTACTCTGAGAACATGGGCTGTCACATAGTCTCTTGATATAACTTAATATAATCTTTTTTGGGAAGCAATTTCAAAACATGATTAATTCCAGAAATTTTACTTATAAGACTATATTCAAGGATATTATCACAGTTATGAATAAAAAATACATATCCAAGAATATTCATTAAAACGATATTTAAAATTATGAAAATTAAAACAGCCTACATTTTCAGGAAGGAAGGATTGATTAAATAAAGCATGTAATATAATGAAATGCCATTCTGGAAAGATATAAGAATAAGTATTTAATATTCTGAAAATATATGTATAATATAAATTTTTAAATGGTAATGAAAAGCATGGTGTCATTTCCCACACATATGCCTACAGAATACACAGTCACAATGTAGCGGTGATTATTTCTAGACGGTAGACTTATGGTGGTAGAATAATGAAAATTCATTTTTCATTTGGCTTGTCAGAAAGTTTTTAAATGTTCTCTTATTTCTATCTTAAATAATTTATAAAATTATTACATGGTTCAAATCTACAGAAAAGTGTGGAGTATAACATAACAACCATCCCAGAACTGGAAACTCAAAGTGCCAAGTCTTAACAACTTTTTTACTATGTCAACTTTATTCCTTCCCTTCCCTTCCCTCCTTCTTTCCTTCTTCTAGGTTTTTTTTTTCTTTCAGAATTAATTAATACTTGCACTTCAAACCATAAGGAAATAAGAGGATTAAACAACTTAAAAATTTAAATTATAGGAAACAACCCCTTCTTGACATTGGACTACAGACAGAACTGGGACGCTTGAGGAAAGGCAGATAAGCCCTAAAATCACTTCTACCTGCTGGTAACTGTTGGACTGTAGGACACACACGTTTGATGTCTTCCTCCCTTGGATACCCTTGTTTGATCTCATTACTTATCTTTTCAATCAATACAGGGTTTTAAATTTTTACTATGTACATCCACTTAGTACTATATGGTACTGTTTTGTGTGGCTTAAAATTTTATAGAAATTTTGTTCAATGCTATGTTTTTGAGATATTTTTCATATTACTCCATGATATGTAGTATTAAATTGTATGAATCTAAAATAATCTATTCATCCATTCCTGTTTTGATGGGCCCAATTCACATTTTATACAAATAAATAGATATTATCTTTTAAAAATTACAAAAGCATTGAGATTATTGAGCACTACTAAACAATATTCCATGATGAAATTCAAATAATACGTTGGCTGTGATATCTTGCAGGGATTATCTGATTTTGCCACTAAAATGTAAATATTCCTGTATAAATTCCCTTTATATAAAGTTAAATTCTATTTAAACTTATAATGACTTATAATTTTTTTATTTTAAATTTTAAAAACCATTTACTCTCTGAAATACTAAAAAGAATGTAGAAGAAAAAAGCTATTTTAGCTTCTTTGTGATGGAAGCTTCCTAGGCAGTCACACATCCAGCAGAGACAGTTTTAGCCTTTTTTAAAGGTCAACTGAATTTTAATGTACAATTTACCATCAAGTTGACATAAAGCTACCTATTTTTCTGAACCTAAGGGTAGGACTAATTCTCACTCCTCTATTCTTGAGGCCTGGCATATAATAGATGGCCAGTAAATATTCATTAAATAAATTGGTATTGAATCTATTGATTTTTGGCTTTGAGAGAACGTCTGGGAGAGGGCATGTTATCATCAAAACGTGGAAATTCAGAAACACTTGGGTGTTTCATAAAAAGTAGTGTGGGAAGAATATCTCTTTTAAATTGGTATTTTCCTAGACAATCTAAGACATGATTTTCATATAGAAATCAGCTCCCATTTAGGGAAATATGGACATGTTTTACATAAATATTATTATTATATTCTAATAGATTCTTTTATTAGAAATTTCAAAAAATTGATGTTATGGTAATCCTTTTGAAATGTTAGATAATTTCTTTACATTTATTCTTATTTTCTTCAAGATTCACTCAGATATCTCAGCCATGTTCTCAAATCACAACTTCTTAACAGATAACACACATTTTCCCTCTCTGAATTACCTTATATTTTATTTTCTGTCAATATAGTGATTGTAATGTACAAGTAGTAATTTTTGAAAGATAATCTTGAAACTGATGTCTAACTAATTATATGGATGGAATCACTCCTTCAAATGTATTGGTGAAAATTCGTCACAGATAAATTTGTGGTGACAAAGCACTATGTTTCACGCACTTAATTTCCATTCATTCATTTGCTCAACAGAATCTTTGAATGTCTAAAATGTGGCAGGTTGTTTAATAACTATACCAAGTATACTTGGTAGTCCTGAGGCTTGGATTCTGTGGTTCCACAGCCAAGAAATAGTTGGTGCAGTGATTCAGAATGCTGGCTCTGAAGCAAGAAGCCCCATGACTGACATTTTAGCTGTGTGATCCTGAGCACAGTATACAATGCTTCGGGCATCAGTTTCTTGATTAATAAATGGAAATAAAAATCGCACCCAGGAGTAAGAGGATGATGTGGTGCAATATATACAGCATAGTGGCCAGCACAGAGAGTGTAAGTGTCAATACAATGGTGAAGTTGATAATAATGGTTAAGTCCAGCAAGAACTGCACTTGTTTGGGTCTCTGTTGCTTCAACTATAAAATGCAGAGTTGAACCAAGTTCTCTTTAAGTGCAAATAATTAATTTATATGGGGGCCATGGGTGGGGAAGAACTACTAGCAGAAAACATTTGTACTTCCATTCCCTTAGAATAAATTAGGCATCCTGGGAGGCCTTTAAGGGCTAGTTGGAAGTGCAAAACACACAAAGATAAAAATTCAGTTCCTGAGGTGTGCACAGGCTAAGTGTCCATAATGTTTACATTGCTACACCTGTGTCTCATGCCAAGACCTAGCTGTGGTCATACTTTCTTTAAAACAGTGAAATAAAAACTGTTCTTGGTCAGGATCAAAGCTGAAGAGTCACCATTAGAGGAACTCTGATTATATTCTTTTCACACTTGCAAAACTTTTAAGGTCTACCTTGTAAATATGCACAGTCTTAACACCAGGTAAATTATTACTTGATAATTATATTTACTGAATGTGTCATGATTTTTAGAACTTAAAAAATAGAACTATTTATTTTTAAAAATCAATTTTAAAATATATTTAAAAGGTCATATTCAGTGATCTATTATTTTCTTATACTTTTATTAAAAATTGCTCTATTTTTATCACTGCCACATAATATTTGGGGCAGATCATTTGTTTTAGGCTATTGCTTTCATTTGTTTTTGCTTGACATTTTGGGTTTTGTGGTTTCATCAATTCTGTTTTGATTTTGAAACTTAAGAACTCAGAGCTGAGCTCTTATATTGATACTTGAATTCTGTTGAAAGGCACACAAAACTACTAAATAGCCTGCAAGTCTTTCCTCATCTGCTCTGTTATCACTTGGAGTTTCCACTGCATGTTATATTTTCAAAGTATTTTAGCACTGTTTTAATTTGTGTTATGCCTGTGAAATGAGAATGCCATAAATACTCCCCAAGTAGGTTAGTTTATAAAAGATCAGTAAACATCTTGATTTTTAAGAGAAAATAAAGACCCAAACTAAAAATCAGAATAACAGGAAAATATATTTAAATAAATGCAGCATGAAAATGAATCTAAAGGAAGTGTTTCTTACAACAGAAGGCTAATAACAAATGCTATTTTAAAAAATGCTTTAATAGGCTCCTTTTTAGACAAAGTTTTTTAAATGTCTTACATTGCATGCAATAAGATGCACAAATATAAAGTTTGCATGTCCAAATTTCAACAGATACCAACTCCTGAACTTCCCTCTGTCACTTATCTCTTAAGGCTTTTAACTGCCTTACTGGATGTTTGTCTCCACCTCCTTCTGTAAGAGTGTAAGCGCTCTGAGTGTAGGGTCTGAGCCAAGCTCTCTGGCTTCTCTGTGACCTCACAGACTGGAAGGTGCTCAGTGAAAGATGAATAAATTGATAAGTAATAAATATTTATGAATAGGATATCTTATTATCCTGCCTGGCTGCTTTTCTTGGTGGCTCAGACCTGATAAAAGATGAGAGGGGAATAACGGTTGTCAATACCTGTGGCAGCCTTGGCCTGAGGGTGCTAGAAGGTGATCTACCAGTCGGGTCTCTTCTTCAGTGCAGTTTGAATTTCCTGAGAAAGATAATCAGGCAAAAGACATCGTGTCCTGGGGCTGACTGGTTCAGGAAACGAAGAGCTATTTCAAATACTTGGTTCTTAGAATCAAAAGCAAAGAAGTGGTAAAAGTCTTGTCAATAGTTATTAGGTGACATAGTAGGCTTGCGCAAGGGGGCTGCACAAGATGCCAGCATTTGAAATCCTTCCTGAAAATAGTGTCCTGCATTGTTCAACAGTTTCTTTTACAGGGGAACTCTATTCAGTTTTTAATGAAAGCAACCTCATAATGATCAAGCATTAATGTAAAATAAATATGTTGATTGGAGACTACAGTGGTATCTGGGGTAAGTATACTATGTAGTGTATTATTTTGATAAAGTGTCAAGGAAAAGAAAAATGGAAAAAAGTGTAAAGGTATACAGCATGCTTATAAGAATAAATCAGTCATATGTATGCTTAGAAAAGTCACAGTAGGCAAACTGCTATAATAAACAAACTCAAATGTAGTGACTCAACTATACATAGTTTAGTTTTTGCTCCTGCACAGGTCAAATGCGTCTTCCTGGTCCTGTGGCTCTTCTGGACATCTCTTCTACTAGTGGCAGCTGAGGAAACCAAGCTCCATCCTTCTTGGGTTCTTCCAGCTCTTGAGGCCTGAGCCCCACTAGGGATATTCTGCACCCAGTCAACAGATAAGGGGAGAGAAAAGAGCTGGCCAAAATTTAGTTACTTGACTGCACATAACTGGGGCAAGCTGGGATTTGCAGGGTTCAGAGTATTAGGCAGGAAGTTAGCTACGAGCAAAGAGAGGTGACCCCACTGGCTAAACATTCAATGGCCGCCTAATCCTACCAAGCTATTTACCAACCCCACCTCAGATATGCCCCCATCAGTACTCCAAAATAGGGCACCCATCAGTACTCCAAAATAGGGCACTGGAAAAAATCCCCCACTGACTGACTGGCAGGCTGTTCCTTACTCCGGTATATGCATATACCTCACACTATCATGTTCTTAGGTAATCTTTGGTGGCCATTGTACTCATTAAATGTTCATAAATATTCCATGAATACATGCATTTAAGTATAACAGACCGAATTATGGGAACGACATGCAGAGTAGAGCCTCTAGTTACATAACCTGCAGCTGTCAATCAAGACTGTCAGTCAGTGACCTCCTGGATAATGTGAATAACCTTGCCTTAAAAACCCTGCACTCCAGCCCTCTGGAGCCATTGCCTCCCTTGGCCAGGCCCATCTCTCTCTTGAGGTGTTTTCTCTGTTCTCTTTCCTTATCTTCAGTAAATTCTCTTACCACTGTGGGTAAGACCTCAGAGTCTTCTTTGCCTCCTTAACAAGAATGGAGGCCCATGGAGGGAGTAGTCTCCAGACCCTCCTCTTCTAACACCAGGAGAAAATAAAACAGTGGTGAAAAGTAGTCATTTTTTTTTGTCACAGAACTAGTCAAATCTTTTCCTATGAACTGTTGGCTTTGGGGATATATTGTGACCACCTTCAACCTCCACTCCCCCAAACCCTGGCCTCTGGCAGCAACTAATCTATTCTCTGTTTCTAAGAGTTCATTTTTTTAGATTCCACATGTAAGTGATATCATATAGTATCTCACTTTGCATCATGCCATCAAGGTCCATCCATGTTGTAGCAAATGGCAGGATTTCCAGATTTTTATGGCTAAATAATATATCACTTTTTCTTTAGCCAGTCATCCACCCACAGCTACTTAAGGTTGTTTCCATGTTTTGGCTATGGTAAGTAATGCTACAGTGAATATGGGGGTGTGGATGTCTCTTTGAGATAATGATTTCATTTCCTTTGAATATATGCTCGGAAGTGGAATTGCTGAATCACATAGTAGTTTTAATTTTAATTTCTTGAGGAACCTCCATATTGTTTTCCATTGTGGCTGCACAAGTTTACATTCCTACAAAGGCACAGTGTTCCCTTCTCTCTGTATCCTTGCCAATAATTGTTATTGCTTGTCTTTTTGATGACAGCCATTCTAAAAGGTTTTGATTTGCATTTCCCTGAGGATTAGTAATGTTAGACATTTTTTCAGGTACCTGTTGGCCATCTGAATATCTTCTCTGGAAAAATATCTACTCTGGTCCTCTGCTTATTTTATAATCAGATGGTTTGGGGTTTTTTTGTTGTTGTTGTTTGTTTGTTTTGCTTTGCCAATTGTTTTTAATTTTAAAAATATAATTCTCTGAAGAAAATACCTTCTGCTTGTCAGTAGCTGACATTTTCACTCTAAGAGAAAGCCATAAACAGCCTGGATGGGAGGGCAGTTGAGGGGAGAGTGGATCCATGTATTAATATATGTATGACTGAGTCTCTTTGTTCTTCACCTGAAACTGACAAAATTGTCAGCTATGTGTGCCATGCTTAGTCGCTCAGCCACATCTGACTCTTTGCGACCCCATGGACTGTAGCCCACCAGGCTCCTCTGTCCATGGGCTTCTCCAGGCAAGAATACTGGTGTGGGTTGCTATGCCCTCCTCCAGGGAATTTTTCCAACCCAGGGACTGAACTTCAATACCTTGCTTTGCAGGTAGATTCCTTATTGTCTATACCCCAAAACAAAATAAAAAGTTAAGACAAACAAAACACACACTTAAAGACTGATAGAACATTTACATTCAATTTTGTAAATACAAGTATTAAAAAGTTTTTTTCTTAAGTCAAAAAAAGAAGTAATTGACAGCAGGTGCTAGGTCAGATCAAGGAAGATAGTTGGGGTTGCAGGATGGATCTGGAAATAACTCAGACCTAGTTTAGGTTGCCTATACTTAGGTTTACCCCCCATATAGCAAAGAAGCTGTTCAAAAGATGCAAACGCCAGATGTGAGTAGGTGGGTACTATGCTGGTGGTCTTGGTGACACGTTTGGAAAGGGATTGCCCCAAAGTTGGAAGACCATGAGAAGAATGAACTTGTTCTTGTTTACTTCCAACCAGGTCATTGCCCAGAAACAGCTTATGTAGCTGTTGTTGTCATTCAGTTGCTAAGTTGTGTCTGACTCTTTGCAACCCCGTGGGAAACAGCACACCAAGCTTCCCTGACCTTCACTCACCCTCTCCCAGAGTTTGCTCAAATTCATGTCCATTAAGTCAGTGATGCTGTCTAATCATTTCATCCTCTCCCACCCTCTTCTTCTTTTGCCTTCAATCTTTCTGAGCATCAGGGTCATTGCCAATGAGTCGGCTCTTCACATCAGGTGGCCAAAGTATTGGAATTTTAGCTTCAGCATCAGTCCTGCCAATGAATATTCAGAGTTGATTTCCTTTAGGATTGACTGGTTTGATTTTTTTTTGTAGTCCAAGGGACTCTCAGGAGTCTTCTTCAGCATCACAATTTGAAAGCATCAATTCCTGAGTGCTCAGCCTTCTTTATGGACCAGGTCTCACATCCGCACTGGATGACTACTGGAAAAACCATAGGTTTGACTATACAGACCTTTGTTGACAAAATAATGTCTTTGCTTTTTAATATGCTGTCCATGGCTCTAAATCTACCACTTAGGAACTTTTGTCTGCTTGTGATGATATACAAGCTCCGACCACAGAGATCTTTCTGTGCCAGCACTGGAATAATCTTTGTTATCTGACCCTGAATGTCAAGGCCAATGGGGCTGTTTATGCCTGTCCTGGGGCTTTCCAAAGGGAAGGTCTAGCTGTGGCTATTACAGAAGAGAACTCATTTTTCTAACTCCAGAGACTAGGTTTGGGGATCAAAACATGCTTTACTAATGAGGAGAAAACGTCTAGCTGACAGGATATACTCCTAAGCTTTGCTGTATCTCTATTCTCCATTATTTTTTTTCACCTTTTCCTTTTTTACAGACCAGGAGATCAATAGACAAGCACTTTTTTTTTGCAGTAAGTTATGTGCAGAAGCAAGCAAGTGTGGAATTCAATATGGTTATGCAGCCACATGAGCATTGCTTCTGAGAACTTCTCTTTAGGAATGTTTTCTATCTCCAAGTAAACAATCTCTTACATTTCTTTCACATTAACAATGGTTTGATGAGTTTAAGTAAATTTATCAAACCAGAAAGAAAGCTGAAATAATGCATTTTGGCAGGTTTTTTTTTATCATAGAGGAAAATAAATCAACATATCTAGTGAACAAAAAGCAGTCTTCTGAAGGTCTTTGTTGCCTCCTGCTTGAGATTTTTATAGATTGGACCTCTTTACTCTGCCTCTTGGGGAACTCATCTTTTCATCTCTGCCCCAGCTGCATCCAATATGAGCTCCTACCCCAACATCATCTGCTAATAGAGTTGCCTTCCTCAGCTGGATATCAAGAACCTAAGAGTCTGGTGGCTCTGTGTCTCATTCATCTTTGTAGCTCTCTGTAGCATGATAAATTAGTAATTAAGTGAATACATATGGAAAAAACTTCAGTAAAAGAAAAGTGATGACCAAAGTTACTGGTGGAAAGGCTTTCATATAACTGGTTATGAGTTGTTTTTGTAACTTTTAAAATTTAAGTATAATTATTTACAGTATCTGACTAGTTTCAGGTGTACAGAAGAATTTGTTTTTCAAAATGTATCTGATGAGACACTCCTTTTAAAAAAGAGACAACTTTAAAAAAAAATGCCCCCAAATAAATGTATACAAAACAATCAGTTCCTTGAAACTACAGCATAAAACTTCTGAATGTAGTATCATTTTACATGTTCAAAGCATTAAAAGGACTTTCTTTAATAAATGATAGGTTGTTCTATCAGTAAAATAACCAACTAAATTCACTTTTCTCCACGAGTTTGTCATTATAGTTGAAACAGAGGTTCATAGATGCCCTTTTAATCTGTGCTTTGACTGTAGGATGTGAATCAGAAGGAGATTTTCTACAGGGAAGTTAACAAGAATGAGTAGTTCATTTATGATTTGTGTCTCAAGTATATAACAGAGAGATTTTTTTCTTAATTTTTTTTTAAATGGCCTACACTGTGTTTTTCTCACAATTTTATCTCCATTCTGGCTGGCAATGGAGTCGTCCATAGACATCAAAAGCATCATAGAACTGGTATAGAGAGCTTTTAGTGGATCTTAAACCTGGAGTTTTTATTTCCAATGAGTCCAAAGAATTATTCAACTTGAAATCTGAATCAGAAATAGGCTAGGTAGAATTTTGTCATAAAAATGAAGATGATTTTATTTCAAAAGAATGAAAGATTCATATTCTATTCTATGAAAGTTGTCATTGAATACCAGAGGCTCATTCCAAGGTGTACTTTTTATAGTTATGTATAGATTTGAAAAGATAGATTGTAACATTACTGACTGCTTTGTGCCTATTGTGAGTTTTTTCTTGCCTAACTTCTTTAAATGTTGAAATAAAAGCAGTTACTACCCTGATCAGTTTATTAGGATTACAGTGACATCTTGTGGCATGTCATTTTCCCTTTTAAAACTTGCCCAGGTCAAAATCTAAGACCTTAGTTCTTGCTAAAGAGTTTTAGTTTTATTAATGTAATAGATATTAATGAAAAAACTCAGTAACTCCTATTTGAAGTACAAGTCAGATGAATAAAATACAATCCAGTTTATTTGGTTCAAGTAAACACTTCTGGATAATTTCAATTAGAAAACTATTTTCTTTCAAAAATACCAAGATCTAGCATTCATTTAAAATTTTCTTCCATTGGCATCATTATGACATAAGAAATGCCCTAGAAATTGATCCATGTAAAGACAATGAAGTTAAAAATTAAAATTCCATTGCTAAGGAAGTATTGTCTGATTATATAGCTTCTGTGAATTGTTAAGACCAGCTAATTAAAAACAGTCTCATTGGAAGAAAGGTTTTTATTGGAAGGAAAAAAATTTTCAGGACAAAATTAAACCTCTGCCACTTAATCTGATACTTATCAGCTTCCTCATGGACTGCCTCTAATTAGTATGTAGAGTATGTAAGGTGAGAATGTCATTAAACTACATTAAGAGGTGTAAATTTTAAAAAAAGAAAAAAAGAAAAACTAGATTCAATATTCCCACCCTCCCACTCTGCCCTTCTCACACATATTCCAGTCATTAACATTCACTTCTGTGGGATGAATGCCAGAAAAATTCTTCTTTCAGATGCTTTTTAATGACCAAGTTCAGTCTACTTCAGATACTGTAGAGTCATTTTGCTGAAAATAATTACCATTTGCAGGTAGCTTGTGAATATTTGCTGTTCTACTCCTCTTTTCCTTTTCTTGCTCACACACTGCCTCTCTCCCCTCTTTTAAAAGTCGGGAAAGCAATCTCCTTTGAAAATTATATATGACAACATTTCCACTCACTATGTACTTTAACAAATATGATTCCTTCACAAATCTCGCTGTGAATAATATATTTCATCCAATTCAAGACATCAGTTTTAGGACACCTTTTGTTTTATGTAAGCTTAGGAGAAAAAAACTGCTTTCAGTTTAACTATAACACATTAAACAGAAGGCGTACTTCAAATTCATTTGAAACATTAAGTACTTTTTAGACATTTTATTATGGATCATACTTATGTATATTTTAAAGTGAAAAATATAAGCAAAATACAATGTTTCTTCAACAGGGTCCAGCTCCAAGTCACTTCCTGTGCTGCGACTGAAGTCTGTGTTTGCCCACACTACTGTTCTCCATGCTATTAGGAGCCCTGGGCATGACACAGACATTCCCAGGGTGCAACTTTTGTCTCTAGGACTTTCCCTTAAGCTATTGACACCTATTTCACAAGTTTTGAAACTGGCACTTTATCTGACAGAAAAATCTATGAAAAGTTTTTAGGCAATTCACAGTGCTTCCTCAGACAGTCATTATGATTCTTTCTCAATGGTTTGTGGACTGAGAAGTCAAGAGTTAGGCCGCCATATGCAACAAGATTGCTGCGCGCACAAGCAATGCCATCTAAGTCATGGCTGTTACCTTCACCAGCGACTGTAAGACACCATTGATCACTCCATTCTCTTAATGTTAAAATCTGAAAAATGATGTGCCTTAGAAGAGCTGAAACATGGTCATGTTAATGCTAACAGCTAGCCTTTCGTGACTGACTGCTATGTGTCAAGTACTTATTGTAGTCCTCATACACATTATATCATATAATCCTCAGATAACCCTACGAAATAGATGTTACTATCTGAATACACAGATGAAAACTAAACAACTGGTTCCAAGGACAGACATCTAGCAAGTGGCAGATCTGGTGTTTAAATTTGGTTTTCTCTCTTGCCACACGGTCTGTGTTTTTCCATAGGAATCTGGTTATAAATACTTAAGCAGAAAATATTTGAAGTAGGGATGACTCAATCATATGGAAAAGGATACACTCTCCATTGGCAATTTTCCTTAAATAAACAGACAAAGAGCAATTGTGTGAATAAATATCAGATTTGTATGTTTGTGAATTATCACGAAACTTTCAGAAGTGGGGAGAGATGAAACATTGTCTTCTATTTGAGGAAGAGAAAAAACTGCTACATCAGCCAGTAGCTATGATGACTGCTAAAGAAACATTTTCTGGAACATGGCATATGTCACAAATAATAATGCAATTTTCCCCTAAATAGAGAAAGATCTCTGCAATTTCAACAAGAGGAAAAGTTTATCTATATTTCACTTATAATAAGGCCCAGATTTGGACAAAGGACAATATGTATCTTATTTTCAATTGGTTTTATTTTCATTAATTAAACACTTTTTTCACAACTCTGTGCATCTTTGTCTTATCAAAATCAGAAGCCAATATATTTAGGATGCACCTTTAGTTTTTAGCTTATTAATGTTAAAATATATTTTATCTGTAAATTGATTATTTTGTGGAAATATCTCTCCCAGTTTTCATAAGATGGAGTTCTTTACGTGAGCTATTTTTATGTTCATGTAGAGACTTCAGAATTTCCTCAGGAATAACTTAGTTGGCAGACATGAAACAAAGCAGCTGAGTTAAGTTTCATATTCTCTATGTTTGTTCTCTTAGGACAAAACATAGAGGGAAAGATCCTGATTTTGGTCTTGGCCATCATTTTCTAGATATGACACCAAAATCACAGGCAATAAAAGCAAAAACAACAAATGGGATTGCATCAAACTAAAAAGCTTCTGTAGAACAAAAGTAACCATCAACAAAATGAAAAGGGAATCTACAAAATGGGAGAAACAATTATTTGCAAACCATATATGACAAGGACTTAATATCTAAAGTATATATCCAAAGGAAAAGAAATTAGTATTTTGAAGAGATATCTGTACTCCTGCATTTATTGCAGCATTATTCATAAAGGCATAAAATAAGCTAAACATCCACTAATGTTTGAATGGATAAAGAAATGTAATAAATGTATTCCTGTGTAATACGTTTATACGTATACACAAATACATATAAATACAAATGTAATATATGTATTCCTGTGTAATACATATATAAATATATATACATACACACACAGGAATATTATTCAGTCATAAAAAGATGGAAATCCTGCCATTTGCAATAGCATCGATTAACCTGAAGGACACCATGCTTAGTAAAATAAGATAGACAGAGAAAGACAAATACTGTGTGACCTCATAATGAAAAATCTAAAAATAAAAGATAAATAAAGTAAAAAGTAAGAGTACATAGAAACCGAATAGAATGGTGGTTGCCAGAGCTGAGGGGCTTATTTATAATAACAGGGATAAACTTGGAGGGCCTTGTGCTATGTGAAATAAGTCATCAAAAGGAAGACAAATACTGTATGGTACAAGTGATATGTGGAACCCCCTGAAAACAGTCAGATTCATAGAAACACAGAGTAGAATGGTGGTTTTACATGCCGAGGTGGTAGGGGAAGTAGGGAGATATTGAGCAAAGGAAACAAACTTTTGATTATAAGAGCATAAGTTCTGGAGATCTAATGCACAGCATGGTGACCATAGCTAAGAATACTATATTATATGCTTGAAATTTGCTAAAAGAATACATCTAAAGCAGTTTCACCACACACACACACACAAGGTAACCATACGAGGTGATATATTTGTTAATCAACTTGGTTGTGGTAATCACAACATATATGTATATCTGTGTCTATGTGTTTGTGTGCTAACATACATTTTAAAGAAAATGAAACTGGCCTATACTTTTTAATTTTTCTCCTCAAAACACTAAAAATATAAGTACCATATGATCCAGTAATTATACTCCTGTTCATACAGCTTAAGAAAATGAAAACACTAATTTGAAAAGATACATGCACCCCAAGATTCATAGCAGCATTATTTACAATAGCCAGATTAGGGAAGCAGTCTAAACACCCAACAACAGATGAATGGATAACAAAGATGTGGCATATGTATATGTATGGAATATTACTCAGCCATAAAAAGAAAGAAGTTTTGCCATTTGCAAAACCAAGGATGAACCTAGAGGCTATTCTGCTAAGGAAAATAAGAGAAAGATAAATACTGTATGTTATCACATATATGTTGAATCTAAAAAGTAAAACAAACGAATGTAATGTAAAAGAAACAGACTTACAGATGTAGAGAACAAACTAGTGGTTACCAATGGGAAGAGGAAAGAGGGGAGCGGCAAGATAAAGTAGGGAGGTTAAGAGGTAAAAACTACTATGTACAAATAAGCAACAAAGACGTACTGTGTAGCACTGGGAATATAGGCAGTATTTATAATAACTTTAAATGGAGTATAAGCTATAAAAAATTTGAATTATTATGTTGTATACCTGAAGCTAATATAATATTGTAAAACAATTATGCCCCAATTTAAATAAAACAAATCTAAAAGATTTATTTTTCAATAGAAAGGAAATATTTAAGAAATTATAAACAAGATAAAACAATAGGAAAACCTTTGTACTATCAAGTATTATATTTTTAATACTATCAAGTATTCCATAAACATGCTAATAATAAGGGAGACTCCGTTTTGATTTAAGGGACATCTAAATTGTTTTAAAATATTTTAAGGTAAACATTCTGAATGGTAAAGTTTAATCTTATATCAGCAAATGAAAATTGCATTTTGGACTTTATAAAATCCACATGCTTGTCTAATGATGTTTACTGTCCCTTGTAGGTAACTCATTTAGTTGACTGATGGCAACACAGGTATAACAATATAGGTAATGCTTAAGAAGTAGTGAAACGGTAATAAAGAACATTACAAACACAGAATATCAATACTGAATCAACAGCCTGTGTACATTACAAATGAAAATGAGAACACTGGTCTCCAATAACCTCAGCTTTATGAATAAACCAAAAGTCTTCTGAATATACAAGTAGTAAAAGATTAAATGTTAAATATTGTGTCCTTGGATACTCATAGATTCTTCTGTGTCATTGGTAGGCTGCTGCTGTTGCTAAGTCGCTTCAGTCATGTCAGGCTCTGTGTGAACCCACAGAGGGCAGCCCACCAGACTCCCCTGTCCCTGGGATTCTCCAGGCAAGGACACTGGAGTGGGTTGCCATTTCTTTCTCCGATGTATGAAAGTGAGAAGTGAAAGTGAAGTCGCTCAGTCGTGTCTGACTCCTAGCAAACCCATGGACTGCAGGTTATAAGGCTCCTCCGTCCATGGGATTTTCCAGGCAATGCCCTCTCCTGGCATTGCTATAAATGTCTTTATATTTTTAAAGACTATATTTCAAGTGTTCTAATATGCACAGGAAGTCTGCATTTTTCTGTAGTGTGTAATTAAAAAAAAAGAGCTCTAGAGTAAAATCATTTTTAATAAATTCACCGCACTCTTCATGTAAACTACAACCCTATCTCTTGACTCTCTCCAAGTTGCATGAAAATTATCAATTTTTTCTGTTTCAATATGTAAAAATATCAAACATGTAAACAAACCTATGTTAAACGGAGCTTTGCTACCAACCTGAGTCCATGGGCCAACAGTAATGGCATTGCCTGGAACTTGTTAGAAATGTAGAATCTCAGGTTCCACCCCAAAGCTACTAAATGAGAATCTGCATTTTTAATGAGATACCCAAGTGATCGCATTATACATAAAAAACCAATTTAGGGTACTTATTGATTGATCTAATAATGTGAATTAACCACATTTAAACAACTAGTGAGGCTTCCCAGGGGCTCAGTGGTAAAGAATCCACCTTGCCCATGCAAAAGGACGCAGGAGATGTGGGTTCAGTCTCTGGGTCAGGAAGATACCCTGGAGGAGGAAATGGCAACCCACTTCAGTATACTTGCCTGGAGAATCCATATGGACAGAGGAGCCTGGCAGGCTACAGACTACAGAGTCACAAAGAGTTGGATATGACTGAACGACTGAGCACTCATGCATGCAAACAAATAATATATAAGTGTTCCACATGTATCCTTTATTTTAGCAATATTCAAGATTTAGTGTATAACAAAATCACCGAGGGAACTTTTTAAAAAATACAGATTTTCAAGCTTTTCCTCTCAGTTTAGAATTCAGTATGTCAAAGTCAGTCCTGCTTGCTCCAAACCACAACTCTCCTGAACAGAATTAAAGTTAATAATATCAATTCTTCTTAACAGCTTCAAATCATAGCAAAATACCTAACATACAAGAAAGTCACAATCAAACTGTTTCCATTAAATTTTGAAACATTTCAAACTTTTTCAGAAACAATTAATCCAAGAATCAAAATTTTGGCATTAAATGAGTCTAGTTCTATCATGGAATCTGATGAGATATTCCTTCTCCATGCACCCACCCCACCCCCCTTCACAGGAATGCTGTTATTTCAGCCACAGGATAACAAAATAAGTTACTAGAGAACTTAAGAAATCGATACTGTCCCCACCGGAATTGACAACACTTGTACTAGAAAATAAAAGCAAAACATTACACAAAGGACATATCTCTTAAGAGGTCTCAAACACAAGTGTATTCCAGAACCATCGGGAACCAAAGGGAAAAACAAGGAATGTGATACTCTAATTACAGATCTTTAAGTTCAAAAAAGGAAAACCTCTTACCCAGAACAAACAAGAATATCCCTGTGAGCAGCTTTCAGCCTGTGACCTGCTAGTTTCCAGGATCTGTACCAGCAGAGTTTTTCTAGTTTATTCTCCAGTGACATACCAGAGGGCATATTTTTATTATTAATTTGCTCATCTGGCTTATTTGGGCACTTGGAGGAACTAAGTGGTAGGTCAGATTTTACTTGCAGCAGCAAACATGGCAATATACCAGGCTTGTACTCTATACCACCCTGATGAAGCCAAGCAGGTCTTTAAAGACACAGTCCATAGGCTCTAGCTATAAGCTATGGGTTGGCACAGCCCCCATTTTTTTCCTAACTAGATTTTTCATGGAGCCACACAGAAGATGTTCAGTTTGCAGGTTTTTATTTTAAACTATGCACTGTCTTCAGAGAAACAGCAATCAGAGTTTTTGTGGAGTAGCTGTCCACAAAAATACCTCCCTAGTTGTTGCTTGTTATCTGTAAGTGAATAATGCTCAATTACTTTGGAGCTTTGTTTCTGCACAGTTATGAAAGACTTAAGATGTCCAGAAGTATCACTGTTTCCAAATTCTACCTCGAGGTATCTATATACTACAACTTCTAAAATGAAAAACAGAGCTGTTCACATGTTCACTATGTACTTTTATTTTAAATACTAGCACAACAAATACAATGACATGACAGGACCATTACCTCAATAATACTGATAACATTCCTTGACAAGTTGGCTTATAATTTACATACATTATTTTTATCAGGAACTACTTTAAATATTATTTTAAGATACATTGTAAAACACAAGTCTCAAATATATACCAGTTGCAAACATAATGTGCTTAGTTACTGTTTTCTTTGTTACTCGAATAAAATGATTTAAAGTTCCTCAAAATCATGTCCACTGGTGTTCATGGTTTCAGGATGCATGACTCGTCCCATAAATAGGATTGTACCTGCATTGGGTAGGGAGTGGACAAAAAAGGAGTTGAACAAACGTTATTTATTTTCCTTCTTGCTTACAATTAGCAATGTTCTAAAGATAAGAATGTGAATAAATTATTGTCACTTAAAAATCATTTGAACATTAGAAATTATCTGATAAAAATGCAGGAATATGTTTTCAATTAACAAATGATTTCTTTTTGTCCATAAATAAAGTTCTGTTCTCATAACAGACTTACCTGTTCTCCTGTTCCTGATAAGAAAGAAAAATGGATGGTCGACAATAACTTGAGGATACAGCACAGCCATCCTGCTAATTGCAATCATTCCTGTAGCACAGAGAGAAAGTAATTACATGTCTGTGGATGTGCAGGGACTAATGAGCAATTTCCCCAAACCATCTATGTTCAGCACAAAGGTAATGATTTACACGAAATAAGATTTTAAAGACTAAAAGAGAAAAATTGTAAATGAGCTAACAGCTCTATTTGATCTTAAAGAAAAACAAATATGTTTACACACATGGACACACACACAGTTTCCTCCCATCACCCCACCGAAAATAGAGGACAATTTATTCTGCCTATTACAAATTTTTATTCTTGGCCTCAGACAAATACTTAGGTCTTTAATAAAATGACTTAAATCAAGGAAAGTGGAAAAAAAATAAAAAAACAAATACCCTCCCCAGTTTTCCCTCCCCCAGTTTCTTTATATTCCCAAATAATCATTTCTTTTATCTGAAATGGGGATTTTTACATAGCAAGTCACCAGGCTTCTAGCAAGTGGCCAGAACAGCAGTGATTAAAGAGAAAATACATCAGGGAGAGATTCAATGATTTTTCCTACAGCTGGGAAACTGAATTCCCTTGAGGTCCTTACTGTGGGATAATCATTTTATACTTGCTGCAGGGTGATGCGTTATCAGGAAAAGGCCAACATTAAATGATATGAGATTGGAAGCTTTCTCAATGCCTGAGACTACTGTTTCTATTTCCTTCCCCAAACACCATTTTAAGTGATGAGATCCTTTTAACAGGTAAATATATGCAGAGGTTAAAAATAATGTGTACAAACATGATATGTTACATTTTACTAGAGAAGGGGAAAATCCTTCTAAAATTTGGTGATGGCTGTTGAACATGATATTGAAACAAAACCAAACAAATAAGTGAGAAAAGAAAAATTATTCTCACTTAATTAAGGAAATCAGAATGTCCAAAATAATTAAGGACATTTACTGTTATTATTTTTTTTTCTTGGATGCATGATTTAGGTAAATTTTTAAAATTTTTCATTTAAAATTATTATTTTATTATTAACTTAAAATTATGTATTGCATGCTATCATGTATGCTTGTTTGTGCTTGGGCTTTTAAAAAATCAAAGCTCTTCACTGACAAAATTAAGAACTAACTCCCACAAATAATTAAATAGAAAGAAAAATGTATAACGGGGCAGCAGGGAAATATTTTAAATATTTAAATGGATAGCACAGCAGGAAAATCTATTCTGCAGAGCTGACAATCTCCTCCTGCCTCTCATTAGAGATGGGAGTTACTCTGTATAGGGCACTGAAATGAATGCACGTTTCATATCATATTTGGAAAATCCTAGCAGGTTCATCATTAGTTTGACTTCTAAGTGAGGGCAGCATCAATTCTATGACTTGGTTCGAAAAATGACTCCCATTCCCCCAGACTGCTTTAAGAATACAGATCTAGAAAAGGTGAGATTTGGGAAAACCATAATTTGGTACCTGAGGCAGCAGCAGCTTCTGAGCCTTCTTCATTGACCTCTATGAAGCACTTGTGAATTGCTTTGGAAAGGAAAATCTCTTTGTTATCTGCAAAAAAAGAGAGATAACAGAAGCATTTTTTTGGTATCAGAGATAGGGAAGCACTTTACTCTTTAGTTAAACAGATCTGAAAAACATAAGTGACATAAGATACTGATATAAAACATAAGAGATAATGTTGTAAGATTACTTGTATGATTTGAGAGAACTGTTGAAGATGTATTTTCTTTCGTCTTTTATATTATATTCTCTTGCTAATTTTCTCCTCCATTTTATTGGTAATTTTCCCATCATTTATTTCTTAAATTGCCAGGAAAAGCAAAACGTGGTTCTGTTTTAATAACAATTTCAAATTAGTTCATAACTCAAGAAAAACTCCTTACCTGTTTCTGTCTAACCTGAAACATAAAGTGAAAATGGGTAGAAATCCACATATAACCAAAATAAGAAATTTTTTAAAAATCTAATCTTTAATTGTGATAATATAAATATCCTTGGCAAAGGAAAACAAACTCAACTTCTAGATTGTAGAAATATGAATATATTAAAAAGTTATTTCCCATTCCAGTTAATTGGTTTATCTCAGCTGCTTTATCCTAAAGTCAAGCTAAATAATATTTAATATTTTTAATATTAGGAGGACTGTTTTTCCCTTTGAATTGCCTGTCTAGTGATGCTTACTTTTAAGTTCATGGCTGTTGTAGCTTATATTTGTTCTCTAAAATGCATATATTGAAGCTCTAACCCTCAAGATTTCATAATAGGACTGTATTTGGAAATTGCTATTGCTGTTGAGTCGCTAAGTTGTGTCTTAATCTTTGCGATCCCATGGACAGAGAAGCCTGACAGGCTACAGTCCATTCTGTCCAAGTATTCTTTCCCAGGCAAGAATACTAGCGTGGGTTGCCATTTCCCTCTCCAGGGGATCTTCCTAACCCAGGGGTCAAACCCATGTTTCCTGCATGACTGTGCAAGCCAACTCCTTAAAATAAATCTCAATCTGTGTGTGTGTGTGTGTGTGTGTGTGTGTGTGTGTGTGTGTGTGTGTAAATGTCTACACAGACACAAACGCACATAGCCATCTGTGTGTGTGTGTATCCATTCATCCTGTTGGATCTGTTTTATCTGGAGAACCCTGACTAATACAATACGTGAAGACATAGAAGACGGCCATCTATAACTCAAAGAGAGAGGTCTCATAAGAAACTAACCCTGAAGACACCTTAATCTTGGACTTTCAGCCTCCACAACTATGATGAAATAACTGTTATTTAAGCCACTCGGTCTGTAGTGCTTTGCTATGGGAGCCCTAGCAAATGATCCAATACAACAGCATTCAGTCTTGGGCTTCCAACTTCTCTTCAAGATTAAAATAAAACAACCAGGAGGTACCTCAAATATAGAAAAAGAAAAACTAGCACAAGGAAGCAAGAGAAAGGATTACTCAAGTTTGTACCTTTTTTTTTTCCCATCCCAGGAGATCTACTTCAAATTTAAGATAATTAGCTTTGTTGCTGATGCCGAGCACCACTCAGTAAAAGCAGAATTGATTTCCCATTAAACTGCTTAGTACTACTTTCAAAAACACATAATTATCTGATACGGTTAGAAAATTATGTTCGACAACATTTTTGGTACAGCTCTTGAAAAGCTCCTGCTTGTTCTGAATAAGCCTCAAGACAAACTGGTGGCATCTCTGATTATACTTTTCATAGATCTATTCCTTCTTCAGCTCATATTTAGCAATAAGATATAAGCCCTGCATTATGAAATAGTCCATCTCACATATTATGATATTTTCTTCTAGAATGCATTTGATAACTAGAAGAAAATTAGAAGCAATAAAGTTGTACATTAAACAAGTATAACTAGCTCTCTCAAATCCAAATGACTAGTCTTTTTAGCAAATGAAAAGAAAAATATCAATTGTATTAAGTAACTAGTAAAAACAATTTAGTTGGCAAAACACTGAATTCCAAGAAAGTAAAATATATTCACTATTAAGTATTTAAATAGTGCTATATTATTTCAGATTCTGCTGTCCATTTTTATCAGTCTGCCAGTGAAGGCAGGGTCAAACATCAATGGCCCTGAATGTGAAAGTGGCAGCACCTAAGTAAGGAGTGTCCACAGAAGAGAATTTTTAAAAATCACAAAGAATACTGTGCATAATTTTCTGCTTATTAAATGATAAATGTTAATCAACTTTTTGTGTGTGCTAAGTCACTCAGTTACGTCTGACTCTTTGCAACTCTGTGAACTGTACCCTACCAGGCTCCTCTGTCCAAGGGATTCTTCAGGCAAGAATACTGGAGTGGGTTGCCATTCCCTTCTCCAGGGGAATCTTCCTGACCCAGGGATTAAACCTGCATCTCTTACATCTCTTGCATTGGCAGGCAGGTTCTTTACCACTACCACCACCTGGGAAGCTTAATCAACTTTAAGGGTTGTAAATTATTTACTATGCACTGTATCTGTTTATAATACACAATTTGGTAAATTCTGATAGTTGTGTATATCTATGACCCCAATTCCACAAATAAAGAATATTCCACCTCCCCTCAATGTTTATTGTGCTCCTTTATGTGTATAACTTTGAAATAGAAGATTTGCCATCACCTGAACAATTTTACAAACACACATAAATTAGAAAGTTGAATCAAGGAAAAATATAGAAAGTCTGAATAGTCCAGTAAGCATTAAAGTAGTTCAATCAGTAGACAGAATCTTCCCCAGCCCCCAAAATTAAAGACTCCAAGCTTAGATGGTTTTCTAGGGAACTTTAACCAAATCTTCTAGGAATAGATAGAATTTTCTGAGATAAAACCATTCCAGACTCTAGAAAAAGAATAAAAGCAATATCAGTCATCTCTGGGTAGTCTTAACCTTGCTATTAAAATTAAACAAGGACTATCTAAAAAAAAGATAATCATAGACCAAACTCACTCATTAACGTAGAGGTAAAATTCTTTAAAATCAGTAAATTAAACCTAGAAGCATATACAAATCCTTTTTTAAAATGAGTTTCTGGGGATGTCAGTGTATCATGACACAGCAGTCAAAACTGCTCTGCTAGTTCACATCACAAGCTTCCTCTGGGATGACCATCAAATAGAAACCAATTTTTGCTACTCCCCTACTTAAACCTTTATCCTCTAACCTGCTAGCCCGCCCTCCCATCTCCCCTTCAGTATGTCACACACCTACATGCCTGCTCAGGATGCTGTATGAAGGCCTCCATGAGGTTGACTCTGCCTCTTTCACTTAGCATTCTTCACTCTACACACTGTGTTCCAGATTTTTTGAACTGTAGTGGCTTGAGCATATCACTTCTGTGTCTATTTCCCTGGAAACTCCCTAAACCCTTGTACAGTCAGACACTAATCTTTTAAGGCTCAGCTTCCAACCCTACCTGGGCTTCCCTGGTGGCTCAGAAGTAAAGAATTTGCCTGCAATGCAGAAGACCTGGGTTTGATCATTGGTTGGGAAGATCCCCTGGAGAAGGGAATGGCCACCCACTCCAGGATTCTTGCCTGGAAAATTCCATGGGCAGAGGAGCCTGGCAGATGGGCTACAGTCTATAGGGTCGCAAAGAGTCAAACACAACTGAGCAACTAACATTTTCACTTTTTTCCCAACCCTACCAGGACTTTTCTGCTCTCCTCTGATTCCTACCCTCAATTAAAGTAGAACTAACCACTCTTTCCCACTGAACCTAGGATCTAATTCTATTTAAGCCTTCATAATATATCATATTTATACTGTTATTTGTCTTTCAGTGGATTTTCCACCTTCTTCAGGCAAGGATTGTGTCCTTCCTCCTAGTGCCCCTGGCTTCTGGCATCTAGTGAGCCTAAGGGCTGAACTAACCTAAGGAGAGGGAGCTTCCTGGTAATGTGTAATTTACCAGTATTTAACCCAACATTTTGTTGTTGTTTAGTTGCTAAATCGTGTCTGATTCTGTAGCCTGCCTGGCTCCTCTACCACTGAGCCACCAGAGAAGCCCATAATCCAACATTTAGTAATTGTTGAACGAAAGAAAGAGAAAGTGTTAGTTGCTCAGTCGTGTCCAATTCTTTGTGACCCCATGGACTATATCCCTCCAGGCTCCTCTGTCCATGGTGATTCTCCAGGTAAGAATACTGGAGTGGGTAGCCATTCCCTTCTCCAGGGGATCCTCCTAATCCTGGGATCAAAACCAGGTGTCCTGCATGGCAGGCTGATTTTTTTACTATTTGAGCCACCAGGAAAGCCTAAATGAAAGGGGTTAATTATTTCATATATTAATAGTAAGACCGTGGGTATTGTCACTCTACAGGCCCCATGGCCACAATTCTGTTCACAATTATGGCCATAGAGTTTATTCTTATAATAAATAAAACATATGACACTAATCCAGAGTAGATGGAAAACAGTCCCAGAGAGATATAAAGAATATGAAGACCTCACACACACTAGAAAACTTAGAAAATCTGAGTGGAAGAGCAAAGGGAATGTGACTCAACAACCAATGTTATCATATATATTTCAAAGACAGCAAATAAAGATTGAAACCAACGTCCCGGCCCCACCAGGGACAGCAGGTTTCTGCAGTTGTAAACAAGATCTCGGGAGAAATACCATTTCTTTGGATGTACAAGTAGGAGAGAACATGTAAAAAGGGAGAAATCACACCATGAATACCCAGAGGACAAAAGAAAACAGACTCTTCTTCTTTGGGAACAAACTTCAAGCAGTTACATTGACATAAAATATAAGCTGTAAGTGGTTTAACAAAGAGTATGCTGCTATCACATCATAGAAGGAGATACGGTCATGCAGGAATGCAGGCAATTCATAGCTTCTATGTTGGCCCTCCTATATTGCTCATCCTCGTGTAGTTATGTGTCAATCAAGGCCATCTTTCCTGCTAGGCCAGACACTTACTCCCTGAGGGCCTGGACCTTCCTGTGCTGTTCATCTCCTGTCTCAATCCCCAATTTCAGGCACAATGCCAGCCACCAGGTACGTGCACTCAGGTATTTGAGGAATCATTATGTGAGGGGAGTTAAAGAGATTCACACTGATGAGTTTATCTTATTGCTTAGAGAAAAGATAACTATTCTCTAAAAATGGAAATAAAGAAACCATTGGGAAACAGAAATACCAAAAAAAAAAAAAATCCACACACTGTTCCCAAGCAGTCTTCTTCTGGTCATTGCAGACATTGTCTCCAAATAACTGGTCCTGCTTTCCTCCAGGCAGCATGGTGCAAGGCTTTTCATATGAAGAGGATGAGATGGGAACAGGGCCAGCAACCCTAGATCCCCCAGAGAAGAGCTAGGAGATAATACAAGCTCTTCCAAAAAAAAGCAGAGCAAAATACTAAGGTATTCATTCAGCCGCTAAGCAAATATTTACCAAGTACCTTGCCTGCATGAGGTATCGTTCAGGGCACCAGAGGCTGAGTGTCTGCGACAGACATAACGCTGGCAGGATGGCCTTCGTATGGGAGGATGCCACTACTTCCTTCGTGGCACTGTTCCTAAACAGCCAGTTCAAATAGATTGCTGTGCCACCAAGGACAGGCTTAAAATAACAAAATGAACGGAGTTCCAAAACAGAACCCTGGGATACCAGAAAACATCTCTGTCTCTGTACTTGAGCTGCTAAAATATTTTGAGCTTCAGCCCCACCCATGACCTTTAGAAAGGTTTTAAGAATCTGAGCTCCTTCAAGGTGGGAACAGTGTTTGCTTGTTTGTTTTTCCACATAGATTTTGTGATAGACCAGCAAATATTCATTTATGTATTCACTCATTCACTTAGTCATATACTGAGCACCTCCTGTGTGCCTGATATTGTTGATGCACTGGCTATACTATGTGCACTAAATAGTTTCTTACTGGGAGGGAAAACAGACATTAAATGAATGTGTGCTCAGTCGCTCAGCTGTGTCCAACTCTTTGTGACCCCATGCAACCCTGCCAGGCTCCTCTGTCTATGGGATTTCCCAGGAAAGAATACTGGAGTGGGTGGCCATTTCCTACTCCAGGGGATTTTTCTGACCCAGGGATTGAACCCACATCTCCTGCATCACCTGCATTAGCAGGCAGATTATTTACACTTTCAGTTCACTTTTTTTTACCACTGAGTCACCTGGGAAGTCCAGACATTAAATAACGAGGATGATTTTTTAAAAAGCGAATCAATGAAAGACCACAGTTTCAGGGTATATTAAGTATAAGAAATAAGATAAAGTGATGGGTTAGCTGTGACTAGGGCAGGTAAGAGGAACTACTTGATATCAGATATTAAGAAAAGCTTGTCTGAGGAGATTAATTTGAGCTGAAACCTAAAGAATACAGAGGAGTCAGTGCTGGGCAGACCTGAAGGCAGAGTTTCTGGTAAAATGGGAAAAAGGCGAGTGCGGATGCCAGGTGTGTTCAAGGACCCAGAAAAGGCCTGTGTGACTGGAGCATGGGGAGGAGGAGGGCCAGAGCCTTGAGAGAAGCCCCCAGCTTGGAGCAAGGCAGGGCCCAGGATCGTGTCCTAGGGCATGCTCCCACCCAGCATCGGTCCCGCTCCCCACACTGTGCTGGGCTCCGAGGACAGAAAGAAATCCATGACACATTCCGGGCTTCTGAGGACAAGCTTAGTGACAGGTAAGAGAATAAACCATCTAAAGAAAAGTAGAACCTTGATAGCACTTTGCACTGTCAGAGTTCAGATGACAGAGAGAAAAACCATCTAGGAAGGGAACAATGTCCAGGAAGCTGCTCAGGGATGGTGACATTTGAACTGGTTCTTGAAGAATAAGTGGAAGAGTGAAAGTGGGAGAAGGGGACAAGGGCATTCCGGGTCAGGAATTACATTTGCAAGGTGAGAGAAGCAGCGGTGATGACCTGAAGGTCCAACTGAAGCCGGGGCTATAGGAGGAGGGGAATGGTGGGGGGTGTGCTCGATTTTAAGAGCTTTGGATCATGATGCTGGAGAGCCCGGGGTTCGTTCAGAAGGAACAGGACATGACTGCTCCGATTTTAGCAGATATCTGTGGCAGCGGCTGTAAAGTGTGAATTGGATGAGCAATCAGCTGGGGGCAAGAAGATCAGCTTTGTCAGCTGTTGCAACAGCCCAGGCAAAAACGTAGGGGGAGAAGTGGAATTACGGTTTCAGTTGGAACCACAGTTGGAAGAGAAAGACAGCTCTCTGACTTACAGGCAGAAGAAGAAAGAGAACAAACAAGGGCAGGATGTAAGAGTCAGCCCAGCACAAATCCACGCACTTATCCACGCACTTGAGTCTGACCTCAGTATGGCTTTTGCTGTGTCTTCTTAATTCCTTTATTTTATTGGCTCCTTTATTAAAGCTCATGCCTTGTGCTGAAGGATTTAGCACTCTCTTTCTCTTTCCCCTTACACCTTCCAAGAGGATTATCTATTAATCCAAATGCTGACATTCATTTCCATTACAAAAATAGCCCTACTCTATAACTGGATCCTCACTGCAACTAGATGAGCATCTTAAATAAAGCCTGAGAAGAAAATGATTCTCAGCACTCTCTAGGTTCCATGTTTATTATATGAGTCTTTACTATGTTTTATGTTAATGGAATTTAGCGTCAAAAGTAATGGACATCTAACTGAGGTGAAAAAATAAACACAACAGATACAGAGCGTCTCATCTTATTTGTTCTTTCATCCAGAGAGTACAAAGCAGAAAGCAACGGTGCTGGGTACTTCTTAAACACACATAAGGATCAATTTGGGGGAGCTTAAATTCTGGCAGGAGACACCTAATACATAAATAATAATAGGAGATTAGACATGATATGTGACATAGAAAAATAATAGAATATTATAGTAGTTAAGGAATGGTAGCTCCTGGCTTGTATAATCATGGTGACTTAATAAAGTTAGGGATATCTGATCTGAGGCTCAGTTCAAAAGATATTTCAGGTGGGAGAGATTTCATAAAGATAGGGTGCTGGGGGGGGATGTGGGGTGCCGAGCGAGTGTTCAGTTTGGCTGGAGCACAAGCTGTGTGTAGGGAATCAGATGGATCTGAGGCTGGAGGGAGCTGAGGTCTGAACATCCTGATGAGAGGTGGACAGTGCATGGCAGACTGAAGGGAGGCTTTGAACAGGAACTGGAATGATCTGAGAGGAGTTTTAAGGCGATTAGTCTTGGCAGTGGTAGATAAGACAGATTAGATGGAAGAGAGATTGGAAACCGTTTAGGAGGCTATTGAAATAGTCTAGGGCAGCAGTAATGAGAGTCTGAAATGAAAGTAGATGCCATGGAACAGAAAATGAAAGAGTGGATTCAAGGGATCTTAGCAAAGGACTCTCAAGCCACTCAGTTTTTCCAGAAGCAACAGAATGTGAAGCAGGGTGTTTTGTGGTTGGTGTTGTTCACTGCTAAATCACATTTACTATTTTTGAAGAAAGATAAAATTTTCATTACATGATTTAAAAATGTAACAGCATCCCAACAGTACTGAATTGTTTTCTGGGTGCTTTAAAATTTATAAATTCTGCTAATAATGTTATTTTTAAAAGCCTTTCTTAGTTTTTAAATGTGTGTGTGTGTACCCAGTCATGTCTGATTCTTTGGGCCCTGTAGACTGCAGCCTTCCAGGCTCCTCTGTCCATGGAATTTTCCGGGCAAGAATACTGGAGTGGGTTGCCATTTCCTTCTCCAAAGGATCTTCCTGACCCAGGAATTAAATGTGTCTCTTACATCTCCTACATTAGCAGGTGGATTCTTTACCAAAGAGTATTAAAGAAGTCATACATACACAAGGTAAATTTCCAAACCAAATTCAGTGGCCTATGAAGTGAAAAGCCCTCTCTCACCTAATAGCCTCTGTCCTTGAGGCAACCACTGCTATCATTTTCCAAGATATTCATAATGTTCTGCTCATTTAAAAGCTTAAATACATTCTTATGAGGAGGCGGTCTAAGACGGTGATGGAACAAAATCCTGAACTCTCCTTCCACAGATATCAAATCTATTGCTATGTATGGAACAATGACTGCTAGAAAAGAATTAATAAGCAGCTGACCAACTGGAGGGGCCACAATGAGTCAAAGGGCCTCATGGAGACAGGAGAGGCAGAGGGCCAGTCTCACCAAAAATCACACACCCTGGTACAACGACCCCCAGCAGGGAGGGATTTCAGGTCCAGAGCTACTCACTCAACCCTAGGGACCTGCACTGCAGAGATGAGATCCCCAATTATCTGGCTTTGGAAACCTAAGGGGCTTATGTCCAGAGGACCCAGGGGCTGGGGAGACTTGAGACACTCCCTTTAAATGACATGGTCTCACTCGTTCCAGGATTCAGCACAAAGGCAGCAGTTAGAGAATTGGCCTGAATGAGTGCTGTGTTTGCTCTCTCCCTGTACCTTGCTTGCACAGGCTCAGCCTTGCTGAAGTCTTGGATGTGCCCCATTCCCAGCGCTCGTCCCCAACCTTTCTAAAGGCAGGGGTGTGCCCTTCCACCAGTGCTCCTCACTTGCATCACTAAAGCCAGGGAATGAGCACAGTCCATGCAGGGATGCCCCTTCATTGCCTGACCCTTGTGGCCAGAGGGGTTTGCATTTCTGGGCTCCCCCAAACTGTAACAATCAGAGAGACAGTTCTGTGAGGCTCCTACCCCCAGGGCACTGCATAGACAGTAAATTAAAACCACCCCAGTCTGCCTGTGAAAAAAGGCTCATTGCCTTGTCCTGGAGCTTCAACCTCAGGGACAGGCGGCAGGTGTGTTTCCATGTACAGGCTACAGAGGGCTCGCAGGGAATGTAGGCTAGAAGACACCCTCCTTCAGCCCTCCCTGGGCCTCATCACAACTTGCTGGTACCTCCCCAGAAAGAGATTATTCACTCCCCAGAAGCCTTGATTTTTGCAAACTCTCACCCAGGGACACATGGAGATCTGGTCTGGAGGTCAGCAGTGTTTGTGGGCCCGCAGGGCTGCATGGACTTGCGTACCTTAAAAGCTACATCCTGGGGCTTCCCTGGTGGCTCAGTGGTTAAGAGTTCACCTGCCAGTGAAGGAGAAAGGAGTTCGATCCCTGATCCTGGAAGATCCTATGCGCCACGGAGTAATTAAGCCCATGAGCCACAACTGTTGAGCCTGTGCTCCAGAGCCCGGGAACTACAACTTCTGAAGCCTGTGCACCCTAGAGACCATGCTCTGCAACAAGAGAAGGCATTTCAATGAGAAGCCCGCGCACCACAGCTAGAGACTAGCTCCTGCTCCCTGCAGCCAGAGAAAAGCCCGCCCGCAGCAATAAAGACCCAGCACAGACAAAATTAAATAAATAAAGAAAATTATTTTTTAAAAAAGTATCACTCTACAATAAAACATTTTTGTCACTCTTCCTTTTTATTAAATCCAGCTGTTTATGGCTCTTTCCTCCCAAGTCTGTGTGTTTCTTCAGAGCAGGTATAACATCGTAATCATTTCTTCATTTTTATGACCAAGTACTTTGCTCACCCTCTCTGCCTTACTAAGAGTTGTTAAATGAAAGGAATAGATGTGGCACTGAATATAATTAATTTGTATAACTTAAACACCATGAAATTTTCATTGAAGCAGAAAGTAATAACCAAATACGTGTTTATAATTTTCCCGGGTACTTGTGAAGATTACTAAGTGTCATAAACATTTTAATCAGAAAGGTTTTCATGTTATTTGGGAAAAAGAAGTACACATGTGAAAAGGACACCAACCACATAAGACAGAGCATGTGGTGCCCCCCAAATGATGCAGAGAATAAATGCTATTGAATTTAGAGGAGTGGAGAGGCAAGTTTTATAGTTGTCACTAGGAGGTTTCTGAATGGACATTTCTGATTTATAAGGTAATGTGTATATTTGTGAGAGAGAGAGAAAGGGAAAGAGAAAGAGAATGAAGAATGTATTAGTTGGGGGTGACTGGTATGCCAGGATTTCCAAGATTCTGGCAAAACTAGAAATTTAAGAATCAAGGAATTTTCACTGAAAGCTTGAGAAGTTAACCTTAGATCAGTTATCCTGAAGATCTGAATTGGGTAGTGTTTGAGGCCAATCCTGGATTTCTTACTGATATTTTAAGGAGTTCAGTATTCCAAGAAATATAATAATGAGGTGGCCCCAGATAAACCTACTCTCTCCCTCTCTCCCTTGTTTTATTCTCTAGCAGAGGTCTGTGCATGCCCAATCGCTTCAGTCGTGTCCAACTATTTGTGACCCTATGCACTGTAGGCCGCCAGGCTCCTCTGTCCATGGGATTCTTCAGGCAAGAATACTGGGGTGGGTTGCCATGCCTTCCTCCAGGGGATCGTCTCAATCCAGGGATTGAACCCACATCTTCTACATCTCCTGCAATGCACCGGGGAAGCCCTAGCAGATGTCTACTGTGTACCAACTGTGTGTCAGCCCTGGGTCAGGTACTCGGAATGCCTCTGTGAGCAGGATGCTGAGACAAATTCAATGCTGATGGAGGTTTTTTCAAAGAGCAGAGACTTTCCTCTATAGACTATAAGAACTCTGAAAGAGACTAGTGTGATTTCAAATCTGCACTCATATGTACATTTATGTTCTACTGTCTATAACAGTAAAGGTAATTAAATATTACCCTATAAACCTTCCAGATATGTGAAAAAATTTAAGCCACACTGATCACAATAATTGATTTGCCACTACAATGATACTCGCTCAGGACTGAAAAGCAGCAAATATTCTGTGAGTGTGAACTAACTGCCTAGATGTTTGGGTGAGACAGTGAGGAATCTCTAATCAAACTGAAAATAGAGCCACAGTAAGATGGCAAAATGTAATTATCCAGTTGGAATTTGGCCAGTATAGCAGACAGATTCTCTGAACTCCTAAGGAAAGGAGCGTAAGAACTTTAAATCATCCTATGCTCGAACCATGAATATATTTCTGACTCAAGTACAAGGTACCCATTACCTTCTGAATCTCCACCAGTCCTGTCTTCTTGACAACTCTACTCAAAAGTTCAGAGCCCTAGGATCCTGGATGTGAGCCACAAGGACCTTTCCTCAGGGAACATTCACTTCTCTCGTGAGGACAGGAACATTTATGTAGTAGGCATGTACAGAAGTTCTATTAGTGTTTTGCGATGTAAGTTGTCTAAAAGTTGACGGGTAGAAGCTGTGGTTTCAAATATATCAGTATCATCTCATTGCTAGAAGCTGAATGCTGAATGCCCAAGCCAAAACCTGGGAGGATAAAGCCTTTTTTCATTGTAGACTCCTTGAGAAATTATTGAAAGCTATGCACCTGCCATCTCTCCCCTGTCGCTCTCTCTTGTACACACACACACACACATATAAACACACATGCACCCCTATATGCAATTTCAGGGGTGGAGGCATCCACTTCTCTAAATTCAGTCCATGAGCCTTTCCACTCCAGGTTAAGAAGCTACTATTCAGTCAGCTTGATTTTTCTATAGGTTGCTGCTTCAGGAGAGAAAAATCTAAATTCTTTCCTGTAAACACATGGAAGGGTAAGGAATTTTTTTTTTTTACCAACTCTATTCTCTCTATAGTTGGAGACTTTGATTCAATGAATTGCATATAAAGAAGCCCTACACATTCAATATCTTTTTTCTTAATATATATATATCTGTCTTTATCTCATCAGAAAAAGGATTATTTCCCATGTTCTATAGAAATAATGGAAAATAATTATCTTATCTAACTAAGACTTATACTCACAACTGTCTTAGAGTTGGCTGCTTTAAAGTATTTCCAAAAGAATTTTACATTTCTAAGTACCTTAACGTTACTATTACTAATATGTTAATATTTTTATCCTGATCAAATTAGGAAATCAAATGATTTAACTGGTTGTTTTCTTGTGGGATATTTAAAATAAATTACTCAACAGCCAATATGCCAAGTATATTTAGAAGCTATTTCTTCAAAAGCACTGTTTTTTATTGAAGACTTAGGACAATATTTACATCATCTCACAGGTGTTCTTTTTAAAACATCTAGTTCTCACTGCAGGTACTCAGTTACCCCTTCTTCCTTCTTTCTTTCCTCTATGATTTACTATAACTAGGTATATTGAGATATTCAATCAACACATCTATTGATTATCTACAAGGCATTTTGTCAGATGTTATGGGGAATTCAAAGATGTATAAGACACGTCTTCTGCAGAACATAATCTACTGTCAAAGATAAGACATGGACCAGAATAATATAAATTTAATGTTATGATTATATTTATAGGAGTTAAATATATTTGCCATATTTATCTGGCAATTGATAAATATATTTTACCTCAGAACTCTGTAATAAACAGAGGCTTCACCACCATCATTTTAAAAAAGCTTTTTGGAATAATATTTTTTTTTTAAATTGATGTTTATTTCCTACCAGACAAGGCTGTCAGATTTGCATTTTTGATGAAAACTTCAGTTACTCCAAGGGCCTTCAAAACATCTTTTAAATCAATTTCCTGTTCCACTGTGAACCTGGAGAACATAGAGAGGAAGAAGTATTTAGTTACAGCAAATTGTTACCTGAATAAAATGTCAGTTATGTTGATTTTTTTAAGTCTATTTTATAGAGGATAAATTACGCTAAAATTGGCTTTTGACTGCATGTAGCATTTGGTTATTATTGTAAAAAGAGGGAGCATTAAAAAGAATAACAACATAACAGAATAGTATTACATTAATAAATAGGAAGCCATGTTGATCATAATATGGAATCTCTTCCAAATCAATGAATTGTATCACCTACATTTCCAGTGAAAAATATGGATCAAACATGACTGTATTAATAAACAAGTAAAGTTTTTAAAAGCAAAGGCATTTCATGAATATTTTATAGAAAGTGAAAACAGCTGGTTAGTACTAAATATTTCCTTTTTAAAATATGTTGCCTTCTAATTAAAACAGATCATAAATAAAAGTTTTTAGGCAATGGGCTGTGTCCTTAAAAAGCTAAGTCTGTAACAGTCACTAAACGTTATACTAGCATCATTTCTGATTTTCTGGTTTTAAGAAGAATGACAAGAGAATGATTGCTATAAACAAGAGGAATGATCAGGAGAAAACCAACAGATGAGTAAATGCATAGCAAACATATTAAACTAAGTACTAAATGTTGTCTCTATCCAACGGTTTAACTTGTACTTAAACAGTTTACTTTGATATCACAAAAAGCAGATAGTGACTGTGAAAATAAAAAAACGGGATGTTGGTTGATTTATTGGTCACAGATGGAGCTTACTATATAATAGAAACTATTCCAACAGTATAAAACAGATCAATAAAAACAGATTAATTTAAATATCACTATAGCCCTTTGAGGTAGGTATTATTATCTTCAGTTAATATTAGAGGAAACTAAGGGGCAGAGAAATGAAGTAACCTGATTAAGTGGTGATGGTGGTGGTTTAGTCACTAAATTGTATCTGACTCTTTGAGACCCCATGGACTGTAGACCACCCAGCTCCTCTGTCCATGGAACTTCCCAGGCAAGAATACTGGCGTGGGTTGCCATTTCCTTCTCCAGGGGACCTTCCTGATCCAGGGATCAAACCAAGGTCTCCTGCATTGTAGATTCTTTACTGCTGAGCCACCAGGGGAGCTCTACCTTGGATCATAGCTAATAAGAGGCAGAGCTGAGATATGATCCAGGTAGTATGTATATCCTGATCCGCCTAAAATAGCGACGTGAAGGAAGGTGTCAGTAAGGAATCCTTTTTACTTCTTAAAACCAGCTTCGTTTGCTTCACACTTCTGAGGCTGGTCAGATGAAGATGGTATTTTATAGAGACTGATTTTGGGCAAGTTCCCTAATTTCTGAGCCTCGATTTTGGGATGTGGAAAATGGCAATAATAATGCCTACTTCACAGTATCATTGAGGAGATTAAATCAGATTTCCAAATGTCTTAGGACAGTGCTATCACATAGGAGGCATGAAATAAAGGGCAGATACTGTTAACAGTACTTACTATATTGCAGCTATGTGTAACATTTAGAGTGTTTACCAAGTTCCAGTGCAGTGCAGTGCAGTGCTCAGTCGCTTTAGTCACGTCCGAGTTTTTGTGACCCTATGGACTGTAGCTCACAAGCTCTTCTCTCTATGGGGTTTTCCAGGCAAGAATACTGGAGTGGGTTTTCATTTCCTTCTCCAGGGTAACTTCCCTACTAAGGGATCAAACCCACGTCTCTTACATCTCCTGCATGGGCAGGAGAGGGTTTTTTTTTTTGCCGTTAGCGCTAGTGCCACCATGTCCGAGGCACTATGCAAATTCATTTATGCTTAGAATCTCATTTAATCATCCCCGTGATAATCTCACACAGTCCTATGAGATAGGTATTATTATCTCTGTTCCACAGAAGAACAAACTGAAGTTCAACAAAACTAAGCAACTTGCCCTAATCACACAGCTAGTAGGTGGCAGAATAAAGATATGAGCTGAGATCTTCTTGACTAAAAAGTTCCCCCACCACTCATCACCACAATTCCAACAATGGCTTCTTTAAAAACAGACAAACAAGCTACAGGAAGATTTTACATTTCACCCACTGATTTTAAAAATAAAAAGCCACAACACTGCTTTTTTAAAACCATAAGGCATGGCTGTTTTTGTAAAGGCATTTGATGTAATCTTGTATTTGCAACTTTCTATTATATCTGAATAAATTAAAGAGGCGTGTGGAGGGCAGAAACACTGGCGATTATGTGAAGCAAGTGTTAGAAAAGAACAAATATATATTACATATAAGGACATCTGTAAAAAAAATATGTGTAAGGATCAATCAAACCCTTTGTAGAAACATCTAATAAAAGCATTCATGTTAAAGAACAAAATCAGATAGCTTATGCACCGGTTTTCTTTTAAGACATGAAACTGAAGTGCTTTATTAGTAGACAAGCATTTCAAAGTAGCAGGATGGTTTCTCATTACAAAATAGAGAACCACTTATCCTTTGATTTCTAGCACTCTGATCACAAATGAAAAATCTGAGATTACAAAGGTCAGAGTGGAAAGATACTACAGCCAGTCTATCTGCATTTCAAGTAGAGATTTCATTCTGATGTTAGAAAAATCTTTTTATACCTAAATTGTATCAGTAAAAACAGAAAAGTAAAAATATACAATGAATATGGCAATTTCATTAGAATCAGGTTTTAAAAATCCTACTTAGGGAAGAGTGTGTATTAAGATAGATTAACAAAAGATAAATACTAAGACTTAGAAATAAACAATAGCAATAATAGATAATAACTATATGATCCTTACTTTAGGGCAGGCATTATTCCACAGTGCTTTTTAAATATTTTATGCATGTATAAATAATATATATTTTATATAGTAGCCAAACTATATTTTCTAACATGGATAAATTGGAAGAATATTCGGCAATCTCATTTAAATCTTAGAGATGTATGTATGACTATGCATAAACCTTGTGCTATTTCACTGGATTTGGTAATATCACATAGAGATAGAAATCTTACCCTCTTCTGAACAGATTCTTGTATTTTGGATAAAAATGTAATTTCAATTCAGCATCTGATTCCTGTAGGATTTATTGTTCAGGGGAAAAAAGAATAACAATACAAAAGTAATTGCCTCTTCCACTCTTCCCCAACCCCCAAATACTCTATGCCTCTTAAGGAAAGCATTTTAAATAAATTTGTATAAAAACTGATATAATAGAAAGTAAATACCTGTCAATAGGACCAGAATGTGGGCAAATTCAGAAATACTAAGTTCAATTCTTAATGTCTCCATATGAAAAAACAAACAAACAAACTATATAAACCCTTTAAGACAGACACTTGAGTAAAGCTGGAACACAACTATTAGAAAATTTTTACCTTTGCTAAAATTAAGTCACATAAATCATTACCCTCAATGAACATTTGCTGGGTCCTAAAGCTGTAAAATGGAGGGGTGGATGGTTCCCATTGATTATTACTGACACACTGGCATTTGAAAACAGTCACTCTCTTAAAAAAGGAAACCCAATTTATCTTATGTAGCTATTTAGCCTCCCACACTATGCATTAGCCATGCAGAAGGAGAATTCATAGAACTGGCAAAATGGATACATGGTAATTAACTGTGCCTAGTTTAGTAACAGGCATTAATATGAGCAAGCAAGCAAGCTAAACTATTTCATAATTGAAGAGTATCTCTTAGAAAATTAAAATTTAATTTTCTTCTACTGCCACATTCAATTTCTCAGTGGACAGGACCTGGAGGCCATATTTTCTAGTGAATACGGTTGAATTACAATATATGATACTTATTAAGCATTCATTTAGAATTCTTTTAAAATACTAAATAACTTTGCATCCTCATAGAATTAAACATTTGAGGAAATGCTGCAGTTAATTCGTAGAATTTAGGAAAAGATGCATTAATTCTGTAATGAATTTCTGATATCATCAAAAAGAATTCCTTATAAAATACAAGAGAAAATACAAAATTAATGATAAATGGTCAGTGGATAAGAATTTAAATCAGATTTAGTTATTTAAAGATTAATATTTAAAAGTAAATGGTTCCTTTGGAGTTAAGATACATTGTTCATAAATTAAATTATTGTTATTGCTCAGTTGTGTCCTACACTTTTGCAACCCCATGGGCTGTAAGCCTACCAAATTTCTCTGTCTATGGGATTTCCCAGACAACAATTTTGGAATGGGTTACCATTTCCTTCTCCAGGGGATCTTTGCAACCCAGTTAATGAACCCACATCTTCTGAATTGGCAGGCAGATTCTTTACCAATGAGCCATCAGGGAAGCCCTCATGTCCTAAATAATAGACGTAAATGATCACCTATTACAAAAACCCTTGGTTTTGTTTGTTAGATATTCATTGGCTATCTCTCCTTGTGAATAGAAATCTTTCTACATAAATGTGTTATCATGGGAAGTTATACAAGTTAAGTACCTTAGCCGAAAGAAAAACAAATTGGGCTTATGATTACCTTAACTTTTCTATGTAGACTAAGAAATATATGGCTATATATTATGAATATACAACTTTAATATAAAGTGCATATATAGTTCTAGCTAAAAATGTCTATAGTTTCAAACAGCCTTTCATTAACATAAGCAAACATCAGCTAAAGTTTTGGAAAAATAAGTATTTATATAAAATGTAACTCTCAAATGATAATTCCTAATGTTATTAAAGGAATAAATATGAATGAGTTAATGAGCTTTAGTATTCCGGCCTGGAGAATCCCATGGACAGAGGAATCTGATGTGGCGGGGGCGCGTTGCAAAGAGTCAGACATGACTGAAGCGATTTAGCATGCATGCGTGCACAATGAACTTTAGTAATTCAATTTTAATACTAATATCTTATTTATCACCGTTCAGTATTCATATTAATCATATTTTTAAAATTTTCTTAATATGGAATGAATATTGGAACTGTATTCCACATACACACATGTGTATGCTTATTGGCTATTTATCTGTGTCTTGTTTTCTAGCCTAGAATTTATACATTATGTTTATAAATTTATTGTTTGTGTTTACTGGTCTAGCTCCCTTATTAGGTTTTAAGATATTCAGGGCAGAATAATATCTTCAGTTGGGTTTGATTTTTTTCAAGCACTTATTGTGTTTCTAGGATGGGAGAGAGAACTGACTTTAAAAGAATTTACAGAAAAAAAAAGCAGGACCTACAAAACATTCAATTCTGCTATGGGGTGGTAATTTGAGACTTTCCCAAGTGGCACTAGTGGTAAAGAACCCACCTGCCAATGCAAGAGTCAGTAAGAGATGTGGGTTCAGTCCTTGGGTCGGGAAGACTCTCTGGAGGAGGGCATGGCAACCCACTCCAGTATTCTGCTTGGACAATGCCATGGACAGAGGAGCCTGGTGCCCTACAGTCCATAGGGTCACAGAGAGTTGGACATGACTGAAGTGACTTAGCAAACACGCACAGTAACACAAACGCATTGTCGAAACAGGGAGGCGCACTCAGGAGGCAAAGGGAGGGTCATCTGCTCCATCACCTGGTTCTAGGAGAGCTGGTGCCAGAGTCGCAACCTGAAGGCCAAGTAAACAATACCTGGCAAAGACTCCAAGAGGGCATTTCAGGTTAATGCAAAAATGTACATAGAGACCTAGAGGCATAAGAGGGCAGGGTGACTGTGGTATAAGTACAAGCACACAGACAGTACCCACTACAAAGGATTTGATATGGTGAGTGGCCAGAGATAGGGTTGAAGAAGTGGATGGCAATCAGAATATCCAGGCTCCGCATAGCTTTTATTCTTTCAGCCACAGGGAGAATTTTAAGCTTCTTCCTGCTTATTTATAATTGCATCTTAACACCTAAAACATGACTCGCTTGCACTTTCAGCAAAGTAGAAAGTTATTTTCCCCCAGCTATTACCAACTTCAAATATTAATGAACTACCAGAAGAATGTCAATGAAATGATATTCAGAGACAATCTATTGAAAAATCTTCTAAAATTAAGCTAAGGATATTGACTCATATCTGAAACTTGGTCTTGATAAGTAGTACTGAATGAATCAATGAGTCAGCCTGTGTCTCTGGGCAGAACTGAATGAGTGTGAAAACTACTTTTTAAAAAGATGCAGGAGGAGGAGAAGGAAAAGGAGGAAGAGAAGAGCAACACAAGACAAAATTCAAAAACAGTGACAAGAGTTCCTTTGCGTCAGAACCCTCATTGATGCCCTCTGCTCATGCTATCAGAGGGAGCTATACAGGAGTCTCTCACCTGGGCAGGTACACTTCCACCTTTTGCTTCTTCACAGAGTTTGCCCACTCTTCAATCAGCTGTGCTTTAACCAATGGTTCCAGTGTGGCCAGTGGAACTTCCTGTCTGGACAATACCAACATCATACTTATTGCATCTCCCTCATATGGTATTTCCAGGACTTGGTAGATGCCACCAGCTTCATTGGAGCCATCACTAAATTCCCCTAAAAAGGACAGAAAGGAGATAAAAGGCCCCTATCAAGGCTTGAATAAAATGTTTAAATTTTTTAAAACTTTCTTCCAAAATAAGGTATAGAATATAAAAAAAATTCAGGCATCTGAGAAGAAGACAATTTATTTTAAAGTAGGCCTTGAAATTCAAGTGATTCCTCAGTCCTACCAAGTTAATTTTAGGATCTCTAGAATTGATTCACATGTGTCATAGCATGTTCTCTAGACTTAACATTTTATTTTTAAGTGAGATACCTCAAATGAGTATATTTTATGGCTATCATTAAAAAAATGAAAAGTCATGATTAGAAAAATAAAGCTCTGGATCCAAGCTGGATGTGAATCACATTTACCAATATCCACCTGATTTCTAAGAAGGGAAAAACTGACCATGTAATACCTGGTACTCTCGCTCAGTCATGTCCAACTCTTTCTGACCCCAGAGATTCTAGCCTGCCAGGCTCCTCTGTCCATAAAATTCTCCAGGCAAGGAGACTGGAGTCGGCTGCCATTCACTTCTCCAGAGGATCTTCCCAACCCAGGGATCATCCACCAGGGAAGCCTATTCTACTATTACCACAGCTGAAAGTTTTGAGGCCAAGGCAGCAGAGCCAACTTGAAATCTAGAGCACTTGTGGTGATTAAAATCTCCAAATTAGATAATTAGGTAATTGGCTTAGTATTCTATGAATTTAGCTAAATTGACCAGGCTTTCATTAATCATAATAACAATAATAAAGTCTATAAAGTAAATAGCCCTGCCACTAGTTTAAAATCTGCCCCATTTTCAGAACAAATGTAATGTTTTTGTTCTGAATATTTTCATTTAACTGATATCCTTTAGACATCACATTAAATATTTTGGTTCTCAAATAAATGGATATTTTCCTTTCGTACTTTGACTGTTAATTTAATTAACTGTGATTATAATCTGTTACTTTTATAATGTACCTTTGCATAGAATAAAATATTTGTTCTAGCATATATTTACCTTACTTACATTTCTGCTTAAGACAATAAATTATCACAGTTCAGCATGGTATGTAGAGAGGATTAGCACCCTCAACTTCTGAAAAGTCCAACAAGATATCCCTGAAAATAATGCCAAAGATGCTGACTTGTATCACAAATTATAGACTCTCAGTAAATGAAACTATGAATAATTACGCTTGATCATGCATATTTATGGGCTTCTCAAGCGGCACAGTGGTAAACAATGTGCCTACCAGTGCAGCAGATGCAAGAGACATGGGATCAATCCCTGGGTCAGGAAGATCCCCCAGAGTGGAAATGGCAACCCACTCTAGTATTCTGGCATGGGAAATCCCGTGAACAGAGCAGCCTGGTGGGTGAGAGTTCATGGGGTCTCAAAGAGTCAGACATGACTGAGTGACTGAGCACACACACACACATACATACACAAGTCTGAAAGCAACATTTTAAAAGAATGCTTATAGTTCAAAAAGTGATGGGGTGATTAATTGTTTGTCCGTTGCTTCATTTGCTATTATTTTCTCCCATTCTGAAGGCTGCCTTTTCACCTTGCTTTTAGTTTCCTTTGTTGTGCAGAAGCTTTTAATTTTAATTAGGTCCCATTTGTTTATTTTTGCTTTTATTTCCAATATTCTGGGAGGTGGGTCATAGAGGATACTGCTTTGGATTATGTCGGAGAATGTTTTGCCTAAGTTATACAAGCAACTCCTGCAGCTCCATTCTAGAAAAACAAACGACCCAATCAAAAAGTGGGCCAAAGAACTTAACAGACATTTCTCCAAAGAAGACATAAAAATGGCTAACAAACACATGAAAAGATGCTCAACATCACTCATTATCAGAGAAATGCAAATCAAAACCACAATGAGGTACCAGTTTACACCAGTCAGAATGGCTGCCATCCAAAAGTCTACAAGCAATAAATGCTGGAGAGGATGTGGAGAAAAGGGAACTCTCTTACACTGTTGGTGAGAATGCAAACTAGTATAGCCACTATGGAGAACAGTGTGGAGATTCCTCAAAAAACTGGAAATAGAACTTCCATATGACCCAGCAATCCCACTGCTGGGCATATACACCGAGGAAACCAGAATTGAAAGAGCCACGTGTACCCCAGTGTTCATCGCTGCATTGTTTACAATAGCCAGGACATGGAAGCAACCTAGATGTCCATCAACAGACGAATGGAAAAGAAAGCTGTGGTACATATACAAAATGGAATATTACTCAGCCATTAAAAAGAATACATTTGAATCAGTTCTACTGAGGTGGACGAAACTGGAGCCTATTATCCAGAGTGAAGTAAGCCAGAAGGAAAAACAATACAGTATACTAATGCATATATATGGAATTCAGAAAGATGGTAACGATAACCGTGTATGCGAGACAGCAAAAGAGATGCATATAGAACAGTCTTTTGGACTCCATAGGAGAGGGTAAGTGTGGGATGATATGGGAGAACGGCATTGAAACATGTAAATTATCATATGTGAAATCAATCGCCAGCCCAGGTTTGATGCTTGATACAGGGTGCTTGGGGCTGGTGCACTGGGATGACCCAGAGAGATGGAATCGGGAGGGAGGTGGGAGGAGGTTCTGGAAGGGGAACACATGTATGCCCATGGCAGATTCATGTCATTGTATGGCAAAACCAACATGATAATGTAAAGAAAAAAATAAATAAATAAATAAAATAATAAAAAATAAAAATCTAAAAAAAAAAAAAAAGTGACAGGGTTACAAATCAAGACCTGCATAGAACATATGGTTCACTGAACTACCCCAAAGTGAATGGCTTTCTGGAGGAACTCAGAGCATTCTTACACAAGGTCAGATATTTTCACATGAATAAAGTCACTCTGTATATGTAATCAACTTTATAAACTAAACATATTAGAAAACTGTCACAACATGTAATATTCACTCAGGATCTAATCAAAAGTCTTTGAAAATAGGGACAAGAAAATTGAATTGTAACCCAAATCAGATTGACAAGAAATCTGAATAATGAATATTTCATGTTTTTTCTTAGAAATCTGTTGATATACTGTAAGAAGAGAGAAAAAAAGCCAAAATGTCTTACCATAATAAAATTCTCCTTGTTGATACATCATTGGAATTTGGACTTCACTTTCATCATCTTTAGTGAAGGAAAAAGTTCTGGTATTTTCAGGTCTGAATTGTGACTTCCAGCTCCCCTTGAAATAGACAGCGTTGATGAGGGCCAGATGTGTGACAGCGTCAAAATCCCTTGGGGATACCAGATCTTTCAACAGACCTATTCAGGAAGAGATGAATGGATGAAAATTCATATTAAATCAAAAGGTGAAAGAATATCAAAAGATTGTCAAACTATCATCTGATAGAAGGATTAAGAACTTTATACCATTGTAATATTTACAATAAAAATTAAAAGTACCTCACTTTCAAAGGAAAAAATGTTATACACACACACACACTCACTCACATTTACAGACTAAGGGCATCTAAAACACCCATACCACCTAAAATAACACTAGTAGTATTCTGACATTTGCACAAACTACAGAACCACATACAACAGAATCTCAGGCTTCACTACTTCCTAGTTGCAATGATAAATGTAAAACTCAACACAGAGTGTGCATGTGCTCAGCAGCTCAGTCGTGTTTGACTATGTGACCCTGTGGACTGTAGCAGATTTTTTTCCCACTGAGCTACCTGGAAAGGCCCCCAACACAGAGTAAGCATTCAACAAACATTTCTAAGTTTACTCTTGTACAACATGTGTGATTTAAATGTCATCTAATTCAAACTTTTTCCCCATGTACATTGGATATCTTTTTACCAAATGTAACAACTGCTTCTGAGTAAGTGAAAACAGATGTGTAAAAGCCAGTTTAACTCATGATGTCTTATTTCTCATCATTTAAATGTTCCTATCTAAATCTATTGTGAAAGACATTGGGACTTTGGTGACGGCTGAAATTGTTTAAGGGGAGTTTGGAAGTAAACAGCTTTCAATAATTCAGTCTGATGCAGGTGAATTATTATTCTTAACTTACTCTTTGAATGTTAAAACACAATTGTGTTTCCTTTATGTTACATTTTAATCTCATAGTTAGAAAACATAGAACCAACATTCACACTCTCTCATTTTATTAGTCAGCACTTCTTTTTTTTTTTAGTCAGCATTTTCGGGATTATGGGACAAAGAGTATGTGATCAGGGTCTTTTGTTGTTGTTGTTCCAGTATTAAATGTATTAAGACTAATAAAGACTAATATTATTTTTGGAGTCTTGACAACATGAGTTAATTTAATGAACAGCCATAGTAATCTACTTTTAGTTTGATCTTATTTTTTTTAATTCCAATTTTAATTATTTTGTTGATAAAATTGGAAAATAAAATAGTAACATATGAAACATTTGGGGAGTTTGAATACATTTGGATAATAAGATTTAGAAATAAAAATGAAAACAAATGCATCTTTTTCTAATCCCTCTCCATTTATTTGGCTTAAAATGGGCTTCTCTTTTTAAAAGGAATCCTGTATAATTTTTTAATTACCAATTAAGCTCTGTGGTTTAAAAGTCAACAAATATCTCTAAACTCTCTTATTCTATTTTAATCACACTGTTAAGAGAGTCACCAACTGTCATTCTAAATAGTATCTAACTTATGAAATAGTCAGCTCTAGTAAAATTCCATACAGTAATAAGATTACTGTTCAGATGAAATGCACCGACTGGAGACACACATCTCATATTAATTTATCAGTGCCAATATTCTATATTTGTCAAAAGATTTAATGTCTTTCTCCAATGTTTATTCATGAACAAGGTTTCTAAAATTGGCTATAATCTAGATAAAATAATTAGTAGATACTCAACTAAATGCAATCTAACATTCAAAACGTAAAAGGAACAAAGGGACAAATAATGTCAGAAGTAAAAGAAAGTTCAAACTAAGCTATCAGAGAAAGAAGGGAGCCAAATGACTTACTGTTTGTGTTATTCTCCACCCACTTATTGATATAGTTGGCCACAGCTACATTTTGACTGAAGTCCACATGATTGACTTGTGCATTAAAATACTTTCTTATCATTTGCAAAAACTCTTCACTGATATGAAATCCATTTTGCACAAAAAGGGAATTGGCAATTTTCATCACATACTGGCTCTCTTCAGCAGTTACCATGTGAGAAAGATCCTTCAAGAAGGAAAATTCTTCACCTTCAAAATGACAAAGAATAAGTTTATTAGTGGAACAAACACAGTGAAAGATCCTGGAGAGTGGAGGAGCATGAAAATATAGCAAGGAGGATTAAGAGAACAGAGGTCCAAAGGAAACGCACTGGCTTCTTCCCCACACTTACATGGTTAGGAGGTTGCAAGATTTGTGCTGTTTCTAGATGTTCAAATTAACTTTCTCAGTTTAGTATTATTACTGGTATTATTTTTATTTTTTATTATCTATCTATAAAGTAGAGATATTTGTGTTGTTTTCTTTCAAAGTACTTAGGTTACTTTAAATTAGCCTTATAATGATCAGAAATATGAATTAATTTGTATTATCTAGTTTAAAAATCAAAATATTCCTTTAAATTTTACTTTCAGTAAACTTTTTAACTTTATAAATAGAAAATCCAATCAAAATTGTATTAATTTTCATTTTTAATGAGTTAATTCATATGTATATTAGAAATATTAAATAAAAATTGTACATCATAGCAAAGTGACTACAAAATACATTTTGGCTAGAAATTTTCTCCAATACAAAAGATTTTCATGATAGTATTATACAACATTCCAAAAAAATTCATGGTTGCTAGTTGAACAATGAGATACAGTTAATTTTAAGTAATAATTTCTGATATTATTCTTAGAGAATTTTTTTCTTTAAAGCACTCCTAACAGTTATAATTTCTCATTTATTTACATGATAATTGATTAATGTATGCCTCTCTCTCTAAATTGGAAATGACATCAGAGCAAGAACCATGTTTGCTTTTGTTAATCACAGTGAAGTTTATTTAAATAACAATAATAATAAAGATATCATTTCCTTAGATTAACTCAGCCAGGGATGCAGCTAAGAAAAATAACTTTCTTGGGTTTCCTAAAGTTTTTCTTACTCATATCACCTTAGTGAGACCATTTTCTTACCCTGTGTAAATACTGCTGCCTCAGACATAGACAACACAATTGAGTTGAAAGCAAAAGTCAAACTATTTTGAGAAATCAAACCTAAGCACACTTACCATTTTTCAGGCTGTCATATCCCATTGAGTGACGGATTTCTTTCAGGGTAGACCCTTGGGCCCCAAGTTCCAACATTCCCATTGCAAGGGTGACACTCAATGGAGAGAAGAGAATATTTTCATCTTCCCCAGTGGCTCGAAGATGGTTATACATATTCACTGACAACTCAGCAATGGTTTCATCAGTGAAAGTGGTCCCTAAAGCCAAACTTTGCAGAACCAGCAAAGAGAAGAGTCCAAGAAAAGCCATGCTGGAATAATCTCAAGCCTGGAGAACAATAATTTACATATCAATTATTATCTCAGAGAAATGGAACCATAAAATAATAATAAAAATAATTTCTTGGAAAAGCTTTAAAGCAAACCAAAAGTTTTTAAACACATGCAGTGTTATTGTCTCTATAACAAAAGCTCATTAAGGGATTTGTTGGAAGATCCTATTAATCAATTAATAGCTAAATGAGCAAGTAATGCTGCTGAGTTCTGGGGATACTCCCAGGAACAAGACAGCCCTGGTCCCATCTTCATGAGGTTAAGTATATATAGGTACATATTTAACAATGTGTGGTGAGGCTAATTTATCAGGTTTCACAGCCTCATCATATATGAGGTTTCTTTGGTTGCTCGGATGGTAAAGAATCTGCCTGCAATGCAAGAGACCCAGATTTGATCTCAGGGTTGGAAAGACCCCCTGGAGAAGGAAATGGCAACCCACTCCAGTATTGCTGCCTGGAGAATTCCATGGACAGAGGAGCCTGGCTGGCTATAATCCAGGGGGTCGCAGAGTTAGACATGACTGAATGACTACCACTTTCATCATATATATTTTGGTCATGACTTTGAAACAGTTTATTCTAGCTAACACTTAACTATGTAGGCCCAGGACAACCAAAGTGAAAACCAAAAAATATTCACAGGGTTTAAGATCAGTTACTGAAGGTAGGCTTTTCAAATGCCCCTTTACCCATTTACTACAGTTTGATGGCACAGACAGTAAAAAATCTGCCTGCAATGCAGCAGACCTGGATTCGGTCCCTGGATTGGGAAGATCCTCTGGAGAAGGGAATGGCCACCCACTCCAGTATTCTTGCTTGGAGAATCCCAATGGACAGAGGAGCCTGGCAGTCTACTGGGGCAACTACTCCCCCTGGCAGTCCGTGGGGTCACAAAGAATCAGACATGACTGAGTGACTAACATTTTCATGTGAAACTAATGCACCATCTGGGTTAACAACTAGTGGGGAGATATCAGACACACACCTGCCAGGAGCCCCAGTTTACTCAGCCCAAGCTGCTGAAACCATAGGAAGTGGTAACCCTGAGAAAAAGCAGATTTGGCAGGTCTTGTGTGGTTTTCCTTAGGCATCAGTTCCTAGGAGGCTGCTGTCCTCAGTGCCCATCTCTGTGCAGGGAGGAGCCTTGCTCCAGCAACACTATCCTTTCATACTCAGGTTTATAGGACTATTTCAGCTTACACCAGTAAACTAGTGATTCTATTTAAATAACTATTCAAAATATCAAGCTCATCTGGTCCTTAAACCATTTTTTATTGGGACAAGAAAGCAGTGTCTGAGCCCAGATATCTTAGAATGATATTCCTGCCTCTTGGCAACTAGTGTTCCACCTGCCCTGTCTCCCAACAAAGAGCCTGACTGGCACACACTGGAAATAGGATTCCCTCTCTCCCCATATTCTGACACTTTGTCTGTCACTGTAGGCATCTGGAAGGCATCTAAACTACCTATTCAAACAATTAAGTAGCTTCCTTGCTCTTGATATTAAAAAAAAAACAAATTATCATTAAAACAACAAGTAAAGTGGTAGTGAGCAAACACATTTGGAAAACTGTATTTTTAATTCAGTTCAGTTCAGTTGCTCAGTCGTGTCTGAATCTTTGCGACCCCATGAACCGCAGCATGCCAGGCCACCCTGTCCATCACCAACACCAGTCCTTCCAATGAACACTCAGAACTGATCTCCTTCAGGATGGACTGGCTGGATCTCCTTGCAGTCCAAGGAACTCTCAAGAGTCTTCTCCAACACCACAGTTCAAAAGCATCAATTCTTCTTCCCTCTACCCAGCAAAGACACATTGTTTTCACTGAATGTTATCTAGTACAAGACTAAGAAATTAAAGTCACTATACAATAGTAGTATCTGTCATTCAATAACACAACTATTGGGAAATGACTGTGTTTACTATGAGTGTGATATTTTACGCTAATCAGTTTAGTTCAATGGTTCAGTCATGTCCGACTCTTTGCAACCCCATGAATCGCAGCACACCAGGCCTCCCTGTCCATCACCAACTCCCAGAGTTTACCCAAACTCATGTCCATCAAGTCGGAGATGCAATCCAGCCATCTCATCCTCTGTTGTCCCCTTCTCCTCCTGCTCCCAATCTTTCCCAGCATCAGGGTCTTCTCCAATGAGTCAACACTTTGCATGAAGTGGCCAAAGTATTGGAGTTTCAGCTTCAACATCAGTCCTTCCAATGAACACCCAGAACTGATCTCCTTTAGGATGGACCAGTTGGATCTTCTTGCAGTCCTAGGGACTCTCAAGAGTCTTCTCCAACACCACTCTTGCCAGCATTTCAAATTCAAGGTGGCTCAAATAGGAATCTTTGTCTTATCAAGCAAACCCACTCTTTTTTATTTCCTTAGAATGTCAATGTCAAAGTCTTTGACTCTCCCCCATCTCTTTTCCCCTTATGTTCAGGAATGGTCAACCCTTACTCCATACTGCATCCCTAACACTTCTAGCCACCACCCCATGATCATTCCCCTGACCATGGTGGCAGTTCTTCCTTTTAATGCATTCCTAAGGATTCCACCAAGAACCCTCAGCCACTCTCTGAATCCCAGGCTACTGTCCTCCTTATTCCAACAACTGCATATCCTCCCGATGAACTGACTTGATGTGCTGTTATGAACAGGTATTCCTATATTTATAAAGCCTTGGGATCACCCTTATACCCAGAGACTAAACCCCCAAATCTTTAGTCTTGAACATAACTCACTGCTGTGTTATGCCAGCATTTCCTTCTATATCCATTACTCTTCTTCCAGGATCCTGCATTTCTACTGAGAATCCCTTTTGCAATACATATCCCAGAATTTCCCTCTCCTGTTTCTGGCTTGTGTAGTTTTCTTTCTGGAACAATTTCAACCTGGTTCCATATGTTCAAATCCTAACCACTTATCAGGGTTCCTAACCACTTCCGTTTCTTTTATGAATGCCCTCCTAGCTCTTCAGTTAAACAGCTATTTCCCCTTTCTCTGAAATCTTGGCACATTTTGCCTCTACCTCTCCAATAGCATGTACCACTACTTCCTTCTATTACAGACAATTCCGTACATGTGTTCTCTCTTCTCCGAGGCTTTCTGAAGGCACAATAGAAGTACATTCACCTTTTATATCTTAGGATAATCAGAATAAGCACCTAATGCATTCCACATATTAGGTGCCCAATAAATATCTGTGGAATGAATATAGCATGAGATCTAAAGGTCCACAGAGCTGCATTAGAAGGAACAGCAAGAGTGCTGCTGCTTCTGCATTCGTGAGGCTAATTTAATTTGAGCCCACAGGTAGTAGCTCATTTCCATTTTTTACTCCCTTTGATAAAGTGTTTCCTTATTGGGTCTGAGACTGTCTTTCCAGCCTGACAAAGTGGCACTGTCACCAATGCTGGCATAATACAATGGCTGGACATGGGATGCATTAACAAGTATACCACCTTGAAAAATCGCAAAAGGTGATAGCCAAATGTTACTACATTAACATTTGTCTACAAAATGCCAGGGTCCCACCGTTAATCATAACAATCCATGCATTCTACAACGTATTGCTTTCACATGGAACATCACTTTGGGGGTTATTTTCAAGCTACTTTCTTCGTAAAAACAAGGGGCTACAGTGCCAGACTAATAGTGGACTGTGTTTGGTGCTAGAAGGCAAAGGCAGCTGAGCTGTGGATAAACTGTTAATTCTTGCATTTCTCCTGCTATTGCTGTTGGTAGGGTAGGTTGTAGACACATGTATTAGTATCTTGCTTCAGAAAACACGTCACTGAAACAGGTTAGAGAACTACATCATTTTATAATTGAGGTATGAGGAATCACAGAACCCAAAGCTAGAATAATAAAAAAAAAGATAGTAGTCTTATTTATAGAGAGGTTGATTAATTCATATATGTAACATTTCTTTTTTGATAACTCAATTATTTGAAATTTTTAAAAAGTGGTTTCATATTTTGAGTTGAGAAAGCAAAGGAAGTGTTTTTTAGAGGGTGAGATAAATAGCTGAAGAAGGTCCTTTCTCCAGCAAGAAACAGGCATGGGACTTAACTAGGGAGAAATGCCTACTGCAAAGAATATCTGAAATTATTACAATAGTTTTTTGTTAATCAGCTATATCCTAGTACAAAGTAAAAAGTTTTGTTTTTTTTTTTTTTTTTAGGAAGAACACTGTCTTGAAGCCCTCTGGCCTATTAATTCTCAGATTTTTGCATGTAAATTTTTTATATTGAGGGAACTAAATATAAGTTTGCTAAATTTTTACTTTACCAAGTACATATACTGGGATGGGGGCAAAAAAATTCACAACAATAATGCCTCTTATAATCACATAAAAGAACAAACATTTCCAAATGAAAATAAGACAGTTACTTATAGTGTGTATACTTAAATTCATGAAGGTCTTTTTCCCCCATGAGAAGGTATTGACTGGTTGGAAACTACTACTCTAATTTTGGTTAGAGTAGTTTTAGCTCACTTGATGAAATTTGGAACAAGAAAGTTGACATTTCTAGATCTGTGTTTCCTGATTAAGAGACAGGTTTAACCTAGATCAGCAGAAATGAAGCTGGGAAATTTTTCAAAGAATTTGTCACATACAAAAAAAGAGAGTCATTACCTTGTGAAACAATATGTATTTAAGCAACCTATAATTTAGCAAGCTTCAATTGTAATATGCACAGTGTTCCTTCTTATCCCCAATTTTAACTTTTCTAAAATTGGAATGATTATTTTAATCAATGTCCAATGAAACCAGCTGGTCCTCAGACAGAGAGGCAAGTTGCCATTACCTGTATAAGCATCATAGCCAGGAAAAAATGTGAACTTCAGGCTATTTGTTTACCCTTGCTCTCTAAGCTGACTTATTTCCTTATTTCCACTGATGATGGCTCCCATAATTAAATTCTTGCTTCAAGTTGGATCTAGAATTGCCCTCAAAAGGACTATAGTATGATGGCAGTACTAGAAAGAAAGAGGACCACATATACGGAAGAGAATAAAAAGGAGAATGTAAACTATTATAAGTGATGCAAGCATTCATTATTGGAAAAAAAGAACTGATTTTCTTGTAAAAGAACAACCAAGTTTTTTGTTGTTTTTTTTTTTTACAGAGCACCCAACAATAGAAGACACATGCAAAGAATTAATTTGTGCTAGTAGATGAATCTTTTATCCTTGGGATATATACAAGGAGCTGTCTGTTGGATGTCAAGCAGTACAATTAAAGGCAGAAGAATTTGCCAAATCTCTCAGGATAAATCATTGTGTTTTCAAAGCAACAAAGATGAATTACCTATGCATGCTTTGTGAAGGACTACTGAAGTGAGGTCGCTCAGTCATGTCTAACTCTTTGCAACCCTATGAACTGTAGTCTGCCAGGCTCCTCTGTTCATGGGATTTTCAAGGCAAGAATACTGGAGTGGGTTGCCATTTCCTTCTCGAGGGGACCTTCCTGATCCAGGGATTGTACCTGGGTCTCCCACACTACAGGACGACTCTTTACTGTCTGAGCCACCAGAGAAGCCTAAGGAGTACTGCTCAGGTGCTAAGCTGTCAAAATCATCCTGATAACTTTCAAAAATAGCTATATACTTCTGTGGAAGGTAGGGGTATGGTGACGGACTAATCAAATCATAAAATGGAAATGTAGAGAACACATCACTATTCTTTGAAATGTCTTAAGATTACATTTTAGTCACTAAAAGTTTTTGAACAGAAAATGCATTATGCAAAGTATCATGTCATATGCATGACAAATAATGGCCCAGTGTAATTCAGAAGGATGACAAGAAGCCTTAGATTTAAACTTTAGTTATTAAGGGAATAAAATCCTATGGAATGAATAAATATATTCCATTGTGTTATTTTTAAAAAGACGTGTACACCTTTTTCCTTTTTAAATATCCCTTCTCCTAAAAAAACAGGTGTTATTAAATTGAGATGTGTATTAAAACCAAGAGGACAGAAGAAAGGAAATAAGAGAAACAAAGAGGTTTAATTTTGTAATTGCAACATCTGTGAAATTATGATATCAATGATTTCATCTTTTCATCTTGTTCTTTCTTTTGCTTCTCCCTTCAGCTATTCAGCCTACTGGGACTCTTTTCGATAGTCTCTTAACTTAGATTTTTCTGTAAGATACATGTTTATGTTGTTTTTCCTGTTCTGTTGAATCAAGCCAAAAAAAAAAAAAGAAAGCCCATCAAATATCTCTCCAATAAGGGGGAAATGGCCAGGCAAATCAAAGAACCAGAGCTAGGGAGAAAGAAAACTTACAGAGATTTAATTTATCATAAAAAATTATAAAAGGAATGCGAGGGAGGAAAACTAAGATGGCGGAGGAATAGGACGGGGAGAACACTCTCTCCCCAATAAATATACCAAAAGAACTTTTATAGGCCGAGCAAACTCCAAAAAACAGGAACTGAATGCTGGCAGAGGACATCGGGCATCTGGAGAGGCGACCCATTGCCGACGTGAGGAGGTAGGACAAAAGAAAGAAAAGAAAAAAAAAAGTAGAGGGAGAGACAAAGATCTGGGGACGGGTTCCGTCCCGGAAGGGGAGTCTGGAATAAAGAGGAATAAAAAAAAAAAAGAGGAGAAAGGTTTCCGAATACCAGGGAGCATTCTCTCTGGCAGATCTGCGGTGGATCTTGGAGAGCAATATAGCTGAGAGAAGAAGCAGATTAATAACTAAGCCCTGCAAGGTTCGTCTCTGGCTACAAAGCACAGCCGAGCGGCAGCACGGCCGAAGCGGACTGCTCCTGCTCAGGGAGGGGCGGGCCGCGGGCTCAGGGAACGGAGCAGCCTGAGGGACCTAACCTTCCAGGAAAAGCACCCCACCCCCAGGCCCGTGCACAAAACAAAGGGCGGTGAGGAGTCAACAGAGAGGCTGGGCAGCTGCGGGCTGTGGACCGGCCCAGCCCCCGCCTGAGAGCAGTGGGCATAACCCAGCCCCGGGGAGGCTAACCAAGACTTCTGGGGATTCTGGACAGATCGGTGCTGTGTACATCTTAGAAGGAGTGCTCAGCTGCAAGAGCGGCCGGGCCGGGGGAGAGGAGAAGCCCCACTCCCCAACTGTGCTGGGCGGACGACAGAGAGCCTGAGCAGAGGGGGCAGGAGAAGCCCTCTCACCAGGAGCAGGGCAAACTCCAAAATTAAATCCCTGCCTGTAGAACAGACTGCATAGAAAGGAGACTGTAGACTGTGAGAAGGACAAGCCCGACCAAGAAGGCCTGCTTAGCTGCACGCTGAGAAAACCCACCAGCTGGGCCGGGGGAGGGGAGAAGCCCCACTCCCCAACTGTGCTGGGCGGAAGACAGAGAGCCTGAGCAGAGGGGGCGGGGGAAGCCCTCTCACCAGGAGCAGGGCAAACTCCAAAGCACTGAATAGACACTTAAAAGACCAGCAGACAGAAGACGCTTAAGCTAGCAGAGCCAACAGCTTTGAAACAGACAGAAGAAGCAAATTAAAGCCCTGCAGGTGGCGCTAACTGCATAGAAAGGAGTCTATAGACTGTGAGAAGGAGAAGCCGGACCAGGGAATTATCTGAAAATCTACAGACCCTTCCCTTCACCGAATGCACCAGCACCAGAGAAAGCCTTCATTATAACTGTAC
>ML664161.1:4512351-4642253 GCA_007570785.1 Antilocapra americana | reverse complement strand
GGATCTCTTACTAATTAATGAGCTAAATAAAATCTTTGACATCTGTACATTTTATATTTGTATGAAAATCAAGATTATAACCTTTTTAAAAGGTAATTTTTCTTTAATTTTTTAAATCCTTAAAGTTAGAATTTTTTCTTCCAAAAAGTGTTTCTTTTCATGGGATACCCCAATAAGCAGAATAGGAAAGAACTGTGATATTAGCCTTTATTTAATCACTGATAATTCCTTAATCGTTGGTTGAATTAGTGTTGTACCAGTGGTATCCCAAAGTGATTTCACAGAACTCTGTGGTTTGGAATTACTGATTATATAGCAGCCGGCACTGAGTCACTCTCCTATAGGTTTAAAATTCTTGAGTATTTTGCATGCATCCCAGATGAAGGTTAGGCCTGGAAGAGACAATGGAGGTCTGTTCATTCAGGGACTAACTATTCAGGTAATGCTGAGAAATAATTGAAGGTACCAAAACTTCCCAGAATTTATAAAGTGCTTTGATATATATTAATATAATTAATAAACAGTCCTCAGGCTAATTGGAATGAAGATGAACAGTGACTGAGAAGATTGGCTTTCTCTGGCAGCACCTAAGGCTTCTAAGGAGCTTTTGGGTTTTCTCATAATCTCCCTGGGCCACAATATCATCTATCTAGTAAGAATCAGGGGCTATAAACTTTCAATAATATTTCACAACAAAGATAATCTCTTGGGAAATTGTTTTGACTCAGTAAATAAATTCTGAATAAATAAGTCTCTGGTCAAAACTTTTCCAACTTTAGGCCCTAAGAAATTTCTAAAATTAAAAGTCAAAATATTATTTACTCTGTATCCTTCAAAAAGTTAGGAAAATGTGGTCCAAAAGAACTCTTGGCAATGATAAAAAATATTACCTATATGTCCTTGTCCAACAAGAGAGCCATTTGGCACTTGTAATTATTGGGTTCTTGTAATGTGGCTAGTGTAACTGAGGAATAAGAATTTTTATTTTATTTTAATTGATTTAAATAGTCACATGTAGCTAGTAGTTAGTGAAGGACAGGGAAGCCTGGCATGCTGCAGTCCATGGGGGTGTAAAAAGACAGACACACATCTGAGCGATTGAACAAGTGGTTACCATATTTGAAAGTGTAGAGCTAGAAGTAGGCAAGACACATTTACTCTTCATAACCTGACCATAATACAAGTGTTTGAAACAAAAACAGAAAAATCAGCACAGACCTCACAAAACATGTTTCTTTAAAAATATACTCCCTTTCTTCAGGAGATCTTAACTCATAAGGAGGCTCCATTTGGAATTCCAAAAACGTTTGGTTAATGCTGGTGATTACTGAGGAAAACAAAGTCAATGGCAACAAAAATCGGTGAGTTGGCAGGTGCTTAGTCCTCCTAGAAACGTGATTTGGGCTTTCCATAAAATGGTAATGAATAATTCTGTTTGGCACAATTGGGAGAGACTTTGTACTTGCCAACAAATGACTTCCTCTGGAATACTGTCAGGAAAGCTAAATAAGCGACACACAAGCCCCACAGCAAAATTCAGTGAATAGTTTCAGAGAGATAGGTTAAAAAGTCATCATCAATCATGTGTGGCCCAAGGCCATTTTGGAAGTAAGCCAGACATTAATGGTCTTAGCTTACCCATTAATGTTTTAAGAAATCCCTGTGCTTGCTCTCGCTCTCTTCCCTAGCCTGAAGGTTTAGCTGTTTACAAGACTGTAGAACATTTCTGCCAGAAACACTTTGCCCAGACCCTTATGTTATAGATGAGGAAACAAAGTCATTTGTACTGAACATCTTGTACACAAACGATATTTAATGAGCTACTATAGACACTTAAAGAAAAAGCCAAAAACTTCCAATGTGAATACTGAATTTCATTCACTCTTTCAATAAATATCTGTCCTTGACAGCTACATGTCATACCCTACACTAGTTTCTAGGGATGTAGATGAGAACAGAGAGACACAAGAGAGGCCTTTGTGGTTCTTTTCCTTCTTGTGTTAGTTCCACATTGTTTAAAGAGATATTCAGGTTTTTTTCAGAGCCTTAAAAATATTGGATTTTCTATTTTTTCAATATTAAAATATTGCTTGTGTAATAAAGCTTTTTAAAGTTGGATATGTCTCTAAAAATCTAAAGAATACCCAGGTGTAAACTTGCTTCTCAATTATTTGCCAGTGGAAGGAGTAGAAGTAGCAGTAACCTCATCACGCCATCACTCACTAACACTTAAGTACACCCAGAAAGGCGGAGAGATGAGGTAAAATACCTGGAGAAATTTTAGGGTGTGCCAACCTAAAAAAAAAATTCTTACAGAAAGATTTTCAGAACATTCAAATCCAGTTTCAAACTTGTCTTGATAATGTACAGTCAGAAGTGTACATACAATTTTGTAACCTGATGATCTTCTAACAGAGAACAGTAGTGGTTAGGGCTCTTGACCAGACACACAGAAGAATCTCAGATATTCAGTATATTTGCATGTTTTTAAAATTATATTTGGGTTATAATTACAGTGCTTCCAACTTCCCTTTCTCCCTTCCTTCATTCCCTCCTCCCTTTCTCTTCTCTTTCCTTTTTTTCTTTTTTTGATTCTCTCTCCCAATGATAATGCAGCCCTACAGCTATTGTTAATTTGCTCCCCTAGCTTTACCCTCTTGCCTTATTTTAAGAGATCAAGGGTGAGGTTTAGGGGCATCTAAACTATCCTGAGGCGAAATGCATAGGTTCTCTTTGCCTCAGGGTCTGTTAAGGCCACACAAGTCTACTTCTTTATCTTGACTAATAATTACAATCCCAAGATCAGCTTGCCCTTTTAGTAATTTGGTTTAGGCTCATGGAATTCTGACACCAGGGTGAATAAGGCAAGACGTTAATATATTAGATCAAGTCTTGTGAAATTGCCATTTTTATAAGTGAAGGTGGTTAGGTGGTAGCAACTTCATATGCTTCCAACTACACTTCACTGAGCATCTACTGTGTCCCAGGCCAGATATTAAAACATTAACAGATTGTTTTGTTACCTAGTTTTTCATACAGTTGTTTCACTGTATTGGGAGGTCACAATATCTCATTATTTAATATGCATCCTAGTTAAGAAATCTGGGGAAACAGTTATTATGATTTCCTCTTAGAATTCTTTTCTCTTTATCTTTTGCTGGAAATGCTAGAAGCTGACAGAAGGAACTCTCCAACCAATACAAAACACCAACCTAAATTAGGTGGCTCTTTCTTTAGAAGAAAAACACAAAATCCTTGTGGCTCACACCCTCTGTACCCTGAGGAAATTGTTATATGCCTTAGTTTTTTTTTTAACATCATTGTAAAAAGTACTTTTTTTAAATTTTTTGAATTTTTATTGGAGTATAGTTGATTTATCATGTTGTGTCACTTTCTGCTGTAGAATAAAGTGAATCAGTTATACAGATCTATAAGGGAAAACATTCTAAATAAGGGCAGGTACATACATTACTTTTTAAATGGTCTTTTGTTGGACTATAGACAGTGGGGAAAGTGAAAGTGAGAAAGAACATGTCAAAAAAATTTCACTGCTTTGTTGTTTAATACTCTTAAAACTTAAAATACAAAATTGTCCTGATGTTGACTAATGTTGTATTAATGCTATTTGAAAATATCCACCTGATAACTCTATTTATAAACCTGCCACACACCATAATAGGGGATTTCTAAAAGTACTTTGGTTTCCTCTTCCTGTTCATCACTGTGAATGACTGAAAAAGCAACTTGTAATTTTTCTTGCTGAGTGTGGGCAAGTAAGTGAAACGTGTATGCAGATATACAGGGCTATATGCAAGTATCCTGGTTATACTTCCTGTAATTTTCAGAACAATGTTTACAATACAGTAACAGCTTTAGGAAGTGTGTAGAAAGATGAATCAAGGAAATCAGCCAATGAAATGTTGCATAGGCAAAAAAATAAACATAAAAATAAAGACAGCTAGGGTACTTCTCCACAAGGCAGAGTTAAACCATTCCAAATGGTAACCAATGTGTCTTATTTTCAGAGATCTTTGGAGATGTATCAATAGATTTTATTCTTTTCTTTCAAATGTCTGCCAAGTTTAACAGTCTTCATTCACAGGAAATGGTCCCTAGCATGCTCCTTACATAGCAGCTTAAGGCGTCCCCCATCCTCTTACAGTTAGATGGAGGGATTTGGCTCATGGTTCTTCTGTCGTGAGAACCAGCACCGACGGGCCCCCTGTGATGGTGCAGCTCTCTTCCTCTGGGTTAACAACTGACGGATCCAGAAGAGTCTGCAGAAATGGAGGCAAGGACACTGGCTTTTCCTTTTGTTACCTTGTGGGCTGCCTCTTACACATCTGAAGATTTATAAGATGTTAAAGCTAGCTGTGTCAGAGAAATTTCAGAGAATATTTTTATGACTCCAAGGTATCTGTCAGAGTCTATCTTGCAGATGAGACGTCTATAAGTAAATTGGAGTAAAATGAAATAGCTCTCTCAACTTAGCCTTTTAAAAATTCAGATAATTGGCCTTGCAGAGAATGACAGAATGGTAGGCAACCTGAGCCTCATAGCCTCTGTAACAGAGCTATAGAACTAAAATTTTAAATATACGGTTTCATAGGCCCAAGGAGAAAAACAATGAAAGGCAGAGCTCAAGTCAAGAGAAGTGGGTGAGAGGCCACCCAAACAGAATGGGAAGCACTGCCTGCTTTCTCATTTCTAGGATTGCTTGAGAGTTTACATATGGCTGCTGGGAGCCTGAAGAGGAAGGCATTGCTAATAAAATTCAAGAACACGATTAGGGATATCTCAGTTTCAAAATAAAAAGGAGAAATTTTCCCATAAAATATACCCTTTAACCTCAGTTTTCTCCCCAGGGACTAATTAATTCATGGAATTCTAGAGTTAAAAAAATAACATAATGGACCAGGCATTCGGACATAATGTAAATTATTGCTCATTCTCATAACAAGCTGTAAGTTAAGTGAAGGTAATTCTGTTTTGTAGAATAAGAAACTGAAACCTAGTAAGTTTAAGGTAGTTTTACAATGTTTTTAAGTTTACTAAGGAAGAGAAAAGGCAGCTGAACTTTTGCCTGAGGGCTTCAAACCCTGGCTAGTTTTACTGTGCCATACCAACCATGTTGGGCAGGAATTCCCTCAACAACACTGATTCTGTGTGAATTCGGTGTGCCAAATAATGCTACAACAGGCTTTAAACATAAAGTATCTTAATTTGGATCTTAACCTGTTATATAATACATTACAATACTTAAACTTTTAAAGTAAAAATCATTAAATACGTAAAACATTCACAGAGTACAAATTCAAAGGTATATGAAAAGGCATATAGTGAAGATTCTCTTTTCCACACTCTCCTGTCCCTCAGTCAGCCAATTTCTCTTGGCGAATCAATGTTATCTTCCAGAGATATCTTATGTATATTCAGTATATATATGTCCCCTTTTCTTATAAAAATAATAGCATAATATACATACTGGTTTGCAACCCCATTTTTTCATTTAGCAACATATCTTGGAAAATATTTCTTATCCTTACATAAGGAAGTCCCTCATTTTAATTTTTTTTTAACAGTGTCACATTATTTCACTGCATGGGCAAGCCATAATTTACTTAATTAGTCTACTACCAATGGGAATTTAGATTATTGCAATCTTTTGCTATTACAAATAATGCGGCAATGAGTAATTTCAGAAATACACCGTTTCACAGGTGTGCAATTACTTCTGCAGGATAAATTCCTAGAAGTTAAACTGCTAGGTCAAAAGACACAAGTACTTTCAATTTTAATAAATGGTGCCAAACTGCTCTCCTTAGAGGTTATATAATTATTAAAAAATCTTAGGAATACACTCAGAAAGAAATAAGGAAGATATACACAAGAAAAATGGAAATGTCGCTGAGAAACAGATTCAAAATAACACAGAATATTTCATCTCCTATGTAGTATTCTTCCTAAAATAAGGACAGATGAACATGCTAAACAACACCAAAAGGGTATAATCAACAAGATCCAGATGGCAGGAAACTCCACAGGACAAGTGACTGTTTCAACAAATAAAATGCAAAAGTAAAGGGCAGTGAGATGCAAGGGAGGCAGATGGATTTAAAAAGATTTCAGAGACATATCAACAAATTGTAATTTTTGGACTTTATCTGAATGCTGGTTGAAGCAAACAAGCTGTAAAAATCATTTATGGCATTATGAGACAATTGAGGGGAAAGACTAGGATAAGTGGAAATTGATATCTTATTCTTAAATTCAATATCATAAAGCAATAAATTCTCCCTATACTACTCTGTACATTTAATGCAATTTCAATAAAAATAACAACTTTAAAAAATTAGACAAGCTAATTTAAAGTTTATGTAGAAAAAAATTAGAAAGCAGGAATAGCAAGAAAAACTCAGGGGATAAAATAGTGATCAGATACTAAAATGCATTTAAAAGCTATGATAATACTCTGTGGGAGAAGGTGAGGGTGGGATAATTTGAGAGAATAATATTGTAACATATATATTACCATATATAAAATAAGTGACCAGTACAAGTTTGATGCATGAAGCAGGGCACTCAAAGCCAGTGCTCTGGGACAACCCAGAGGGATGGGGTGGGGAGGGAGGTGGGAGAGGGGAACACATGTATACCCATGACTGATTCATGTCAATGTATGGCAAAAACCACCACAATATTGTAAAATAATCAGCCTCCAATTAAAATATTTTTTTAAAAAGCTAAAATAATTAGAATGGTGAGAAATATAATTTGGTATATGATAAAATTCAGCATGTCAAATCAGTGGGGTAACAGAGATTATTCAGTAGGTGATAACTGGCATTAGAAAGAGGAGAATATCCAGGTACTAAAAATAAAGAAGATGAGTAGTTTGTATTTTAAATCAAAATAAGTTCCAGATAGATTAAACTTTAAAAGCTAAAAGTGAAACTTGAAATTTCCAGGGAGAAAGTATGGGAATTTTAAAACATACATTCATAAGCAAAGATATATGTGTACATACACACACACACACACACACACACACACATAAATATGTGTATATAAAATTCATAGATATATGTATATACATGTATATTGATATATATACAGATTACAGATATTTATATTGTACAATATTTATAAACTTTATGTATATATACTATACACACACATGTATAATACATGCAATGTTGAATGGAGAAGACCTAAGTGTGACAAAGACCCAGGAGCCATTAAAGATTAATAAATTTTACTATATATATATACAGATTAAAATTCTGCACAGCAGAAACCATATGGGTAAAGTCAAAACAGAAGGGATAAACTGAAAAATCTTAAATTAAAGATAAGGGATAAGTTCTCTACTCTCTATAAGACCTCTATCAATCAATAAATCCAACAGAAATCCTATAGAAAAACAGGCAAAGGATAGACATCAAAAGATTTTAATAGCTTTTAAACACATAAAAAGATGATCAAACTTTTCTACAATTATTAATTATAGTAAAATTACGCTGAGGTACCATTAGTCACTTATTGGATTGATAAAAGTAATATTAAGGCCTAAACTATGCAGATATAACAAAATGGCCTTAAAGTCTAGGACCACTTACTACAGGTACATTTCTTATGAGGATTAGGGTATTAACATAATGCCCAGTTTTAGATATTCATGAGGATGCCCTTGAACCATCTCAAAAACATTAGCTTATTCTGCTCAGTAGATTCTGAAGGGATATAAATAACAAATAGACAAACTACTGTAAGTCATCTGACACGAAATACTGGGATATTTACCAGGATATATTTCAATTGTCTCTTTCTAGACATACAGAAAAACAAAATTTTCCTTGGACACAGCTATCTATGATATAACCATAGGTTAAAAGACAAATAATAGGGAGTTCTCTGATGGCCTAATGGTTAGGATTCTGGGCTTACATTACCGTGGCCCTGGTTCAGTTCTTGGTCAAGGAACTGAGATCCCATAAATCACGCAGAGAGGCCAAAAAAAAAGAGAGACAAATAATAAACTGTCATCGGCATGCTTTTAACCGACAAGTCAGATTTTCCGCCTTTTGCTTTTAACTGACAAGTCAGACTTTCCACCTTCAAGCATTCTGAATTGAGTAGTATCTAACACCTTCTGATTATTTACAAAGGAATAATTTTGTGGGTTTATGACCTTATTGTAGAACATGGCCACATGTCATACATCAAAATTACCTGCCTTAGCATAATTATGTTAACGGAGTGAGACGATGTTCACATTTGAATCTGCATGGCTCAATCCTGGCAGCAGTCAGCACCATCTGTTGATTGCTTTCCTTAGTGTCTATGGCAGGAAGGATCTCTGAGGTCAATTTTCTTTTTGATTGTGTCTCTCTTTGCTAGTCCGTACTTCTTAGCCACATAAATGGATGACATTTTAAAACACTTTGTATTTTTTGCAATAAAGCTACGAGGCAACCAAAGATGTTCCTAGGAGGGTGAGTTATTTTAAGATCGAGACCCTAGTAGGATTAGATCGCATGTGTGTAGCCTCTAAGGATCATTAATATCATTAATATGAGGCGAAGTCTTAGAATAAATGGCTTCTAGGAGAGCATAATTTATTCAGAATGACATGACTTTAAAATGTTTTTATTAGCTATTATTAAAAAGAAAGATGATAAAACTGTTTCTCTAAATCAGCACTTCTCAGTGTGTGTTCTGCATCAGAATTTCCTAGGAGATGGTGAAAATGCAGGTTGGAGGCCGTATCACCAACCTCTTGAATCATTCTAGACGTACACCCTTTGCCCTCCTCCTGTATTTTTTATGAGATATTTCCGGATGCAATCAAGTGTGAAAATCAATTTGGGAAGATTACAAACTAGCATATGCCTCTCAGTAAAACTGAGCTTTTAGGCAGTGGTGGCAAGAGAGTAGCATTGTTACATTTGTTTATAAGATTATTGAATATACCTAGGTATTAAACATACCTACCTCCTTCCTAGACTACAAGCTCCATGAGGGCAGGAATCACCTCTGTCTCACTGAGGATTGTCTTAGGACTTAGCCCATTGCTTGACCTAGACTGCCCTCAACATTCACTGAGTGAATGATTTAAGTACATTATGCCCACTTACAGGTGAGCAAACTGAGGCTTGGAAAGGGCAGACAGCCCAAAGCCATTCAGAGGGTGAGCAGAAAGTCCTTCCAGGCTGGCTCCAAATCCAGGCCCCTTCCTTGTCATCAGTTCAGTTCAGTTCAGTTGCTCAGTCATGTCCGACTCTTTGTGACCCCATGAATCGCAGCATGCCAGGCCTCCCTGTCCATCACCAACTTCCGGAGTCTACCCAAACCCATGTCCATTGAGTCGGTGATCCCATCTAGCCATCTCATCCTCTGTTGTCCCCTTCTCCTCCTGCCCCCAATCTTTCCCAGCATGAGGGTCTTTTCCAAAGAGTCAATTATTTGCATGATGTGGCCAAAGTACTGGAGTTTCAGCCTCAACATCAGTCCTTCCAATGAACACCCAGGACTGATCTCCTTTAGGATGGACTGGTGAATCTCCTTGCAGTCCAAGGGACTCTCAAGAGTGTTCTCCAACACCACAGTTCAAAAGCATTAATTCTTCGGCACTCAGCTTTCTTCACCGTCCAACTCTCATGTCATGGGATGTTCAATTTTGTGGTAGAGGGGATCTATATCAGCTTTGCCGGTTAAACAATCAAATCCTCAAAAAGCCCAATTAATCAGTTTATTTAGAAAACAAAGTAAGTTTTATAGTGCTTCAGAATGTATTTAAAAAAAATCAACACAGCACAAGGGGATAAGAAAGTGAGGGGATGTGAAGAACTATTTCAATTTTAAAGAAAATGATGGAAAAGCTTCACTAAACAGGTGATTTTTTAAACAAAGCCTTAGAGGAAGAAGAAAGCCACTGATACCTTGAGTCAGAGGCCAGGGATCACCAAGAGCAAATGCCTGAGGAAGGAGTGGGTCTGTTTAGTCCAAAGATCTACAAGAAGCCAACACAGATGGAACAGAGAGGGTGGGGAGGAAAGAGTGAAACCTGATCAGAATGAGTTACAGAAGGATCGAAAGAGAGGATTCAGAAACTGAGCACAGACAGCACTTTGGAAGAACAGAGAAATTGGGCAGCAGCTGGGCAGCACCTGGGTGGAGAAGTGGTTAGTCAAGAGAGAGTTTCCTTTATTTGCTTAAGGTAGGAGGACACACAGGATGCTTGTTTTCTGGTATTAATGCTCCAGGGGAAGAGGGGGGAATTGATGATTCAGGAGAGAAGGGCTTTGCAGGAGCGGACTTGTGAGGCTGAGAAGGCTGAGAACCTGTGCACCAGTAGGGAGTGGCCTTAGAAGCACAGGCAATTCATCTATAGACACAGGAGAAAAGACAAAGTTTATGGAGGGACTTCCCTGGTGGTCTGGTGATTAAGACTTCATGCTGCCAATGCAGGGTGCATGGGTTCGATCCATGGTTGGAAAACTAAGATTCTACATGCTGTGTGGCGCAGCCAAAAAAAAAAGAAAAAGGAAAAAGCAAAGTACATGGGTAGTGAGCTATTATGTAGGGCCCTGTGGTAGTGAGAGGCTGTGCCAATCTTTTGATAGGTTCTCTTTTTTCCATGAAATAGGATGCAGAGTCATTAGCTGAGAACAGGCTGGGAGCACGTGCTAGGGAACCTGCCTTAAGAACATCTTTCAGTGCATTCTACTCGTATATAAGCACCGTACTTGGGAGTTTCTGCTTAAGCATATGGAAATACCTTATGCACAAACTTTTGCCAATGCAGTGTTACTCATCTTTGGTTAGAATTAGCTTGGAAAGTAAATTGTATAAGTAATGAATTTTGAAAAACAAATTAATACAGATTGAAAACCTTCTCATCTGTTCTCACTCATATTGCAAATTTATTGTCTCAAAATTATTTCATGTCCTGAATGTCACTGAGAAATTTAGTAGATAGCTGAGCTGCACCCCAGAAGTGAGTTTCCAACTATAATTTAATTGGAAGGGTCATAACTAAGTTTCACCATATGGGGTTGCCAGATGTAATCAAGGCCGTATAAGTGTGAAGCAGACATTATTGAGTGTGTCGAAGCACATTTTATAAGCACTGAAAGCTATCATTTATGCAACAGAAATCACTCTAATGTCTTATGAAATTAGGACATCAGTAGAATATACAAGTGTTGGAGAGCTAATGCAGAACAAGTAATTTTTGTTGAAAGCTAGCACACTATTTAAAGACATACATAAGTTAGATCAGGGCTTCCCTTGTGGTTCAGTTGGTAAAAATCTGCCTGCAATGAAGGAGACCTGGGTTTGTTCCTGGGTTGAGAAGATCCTCTAGAGAAGGAAATGACTACCCACTCCAGTATTCTGGCCTAGAGAATTCCATGGAGAGAGGAGCCTGGCAGGCTAGAGTCCATGGAGTCACAACAATAAGACACAACTTAGCAACTAAACCACCACCACATAAATTAGATAATAAAATTATTACTCACCATTCCTCCACCCTATCATATGAATCAAATCTGTAAGGCTGACATGGCTTGAAGTTCTTATGTCAACACAACTGATGATATAATTGGAAACTGATATAGTTGGGAATTTAGTTTTACTAACATAGAACCTGGGCAAATTCCTCAGCCATAAAGTAGAGGCCCACAAAGTTTTCAACCTGGGGCCAATGGATGTTTTAACAAATTGATATAGGCATTACTGCATTTTCAGTTGTTATTTGTATTCTTAAAGTCTCAAAGCTCTTGAAACTCGGTGGCTAGTCTTAAACATATAAACCTAACAAAACCTATGATGATCCCAAAAGTCTATCATACTAATTAATGTCTGAAGGCAGGCTCAGGACAAAAGATCACAACTGACTAAACCATACAAAAGGCACAGTCTTCTCCTCTAGGTCAAATTGAACAGAGTCTTTGCACGAGCAAAGGGTTCACCTGCCCTAATTGTCCATCAGTAGTAGTTGTTGCACTAGTATGAAATTTTGCTCAAATAGAGTTGTATAAGTTACATATGCACCAACACAATGGCACTCCAAGGCTAAATATCCACGATTACCCATTACACGGGGACTAATCATCTGGTTTTATTCTCCCTGCACCAGGACTGTGATACATAACTCTTAAGAGTTTAATGCCTTAAATCCCCACAATGTGGAATTCATACTCCCTCACAGACTAATAAGAGCACACGTGAAACAAGTGAAGGAGATGCAGACTCAGACAATTTGAACTATGTAATGTGTGGCCAGGTTAGATAAATCCAAGAAAGGCATTCCATTAAAAGGGTTTAGCAGGTTAAGGCTTGTAAAGCAGTCAAGACCATGCACAGACACAACTTGGAGCCAGGTTACCAGAACTGAAGAATCTCCCATTGCCAGCTGGAGAATTTAAGCTGGGCGATATGATTCAGCCCAGAGACACATAGTGACACATAGGTCACACTTGTTCTCTGGTCAGTTGCTTTCTGCTGCCCTACTGTCAAATCAGTGTGTGATGCTGAGTTCTAAGCCAGGCAGGTGCATCTTCTCTTGACATTAGTTATCCAGCCACCCTTCTCAGGTACTATTATAACTTTGGTAAGATTATCCCACTGGTGGTACCATACAGAGGAACTGTTGAGGTTGGATCACAGGGATGTACAGGCAACAAAACTAATTTAAGCTTACCAGTCTGTATGCAGGTCAGGAAGCATCAGTTAGAACTGAACATGGAACAACGGACTGGTTCCAAATAGGAAAAGGAGTACATCAAGGCTGTATATTGTCACCTTGCTTATTTAACTTCTATGCAGAGTACATCATGAGAAATGCTGAGCTGGAGGAAGCACAAGCTGGAATCAAGATTGCTGGGAGAAATATCAATAACCTCAGATATGCAGATGACACCATCCTTATGGCAGAAAACTAAGAAGAGCTAAAGAGCCTCTTGATGAAAGTCAAAGAGGAGAGTGAAAAGGGTGGCTTAAAGCTCAACATTCAGAAAACTAAGATCATGGTGTCCGGTCCCATCACTTCATTGCAAATAAATGAGGAAACAGTGGAAACAGTGGCTGACTTCATTTTTCTGGGCTCCAAAATCACTGCAGATGGTGATTGTAGCCATGAAATTAAAAGACGCTTACTCCTGGGAAGAAAAGTTATGACCAACCTAGACAGCATAATAAAAAGCAGAGACATTAATTGTCAACAAAGTTCCGTCTAGTCAAGGCTATGGTTTTTCCAGTAGTCATGTATGGATGTCAGAGTTGTACTATAAAGAAAGCTGAGTGCCGAAGGATTGATGCTTTTGAACTGTGGTGTTGGAGAAGACTCTTGAGAGTCCCTTGGACTGCAAGGAGACTCAACAAGTCCATCTTAATGGAGATAGTCCTGGGTGTTCATTGGAAGGACTGATGTTGAAGCTGAAACTCCAATACTTTGGCCACCTGATGTGAAGGGCTGACTCATTTGAAAAGACCCTGATGATGGGAAAGATTGAGGGCAGGAAGAGAAGAGGATGACAGAGGTGAAATGGTTGGATGTCATCACCAACTCAATGGACATGGGTTTGGGTGGACTTCAGGGAGTTGGTGATGAACAGGGAGGCCTGGCATGCTACAATTCATGGGGTGGCAAAGAGTCGGCCATGACTGAGCAACTGAACTGAACTGAGTGAAGCAGAATGCAAGTAAATTCTACAACAATTTCCAAAGCAAAGTTATGGTGAAGAAAATGAACTTTACATTTAAACAGCAGTCTGTAAGAACCTTTCACTGGTGAATGGGCACTAAATACTTTCAGAGTTGTAAATAAAAGGAACTGTGACTATGCTGGGCTTCAAGGCCAATTCTGTTGCACTCCTGATTCATCTTTAGGGCCAAGATACCCTCTTTCCTGCCCAGAATGATGTCCTTAGCTTTTTTTTTTAACCTGGCTAACTTCTATTTCTTTTCAAAAACTCACCTCATTGAAGGTGGCTTCAAGAAAGTAATTTCATTTTTGTATGTATAGTGTTCAGTGCAATGTCTTGACTGGAAAACTCTAAACAGATATTTGTTGAATAGTAGAGAAAGATAACTATATTTAGGGAATATGAATGAAAAGAAAATTGGACTGAGAATGAGAAGACCTGAACTTGAGCTCTCACCCCACCTCCACCCCCCACTGCCACTCTGTGGCGGTAAAGCTTTTCTTCTTGTTGGGACTCTGTTTCCAAGTATACAAAATGGCAATCATAATGCCTTCTCCTTCTACTTTGTAAAGTAGCTATGATAATGAAGTGGCTGTGATGAACACATGGCTTTATTATGGGGGAAAGTGAAAGTGTTAGTCACTTAGTCATGTCTAACTCTTTGGGACCCCATGGACTGTAGCCCACCAGGCTCCTCTGTCCATGGAATTCTCCAGGCAAGAATACTGGAGTGGGTAGCCATTCCCTTCTCCAAGGGATCTTCCCAAACCAGGGATCAAACCTGGGTCTCCTGCATTGCAGGCAGATTATTGTCAGAGCCACCAGGGAAGCTGTCTATAATGGGTAGCCTTGAGCAAATCACAGAAATGACAGGCATCTATTTCCTGTGTCAAAGGAGGATCATATAAACTTCTGTTTCTTAACATTTGAAAAATTTTTTTCAAATGTCAGAATATGTTAGAGCTTTTTTATTTATTTATTTTTAGGTTTAAATTTTAGTCTTGAAATAATTTTACACTTAGAAAGAGGTTAAGAAAAGTACAAAGTATTCCTACAAACTCTTCACTTAGTTTCTCCAAATATTAACATCTTACTTATAACTGATGCACAATGATCAAAACCAGGAAATTAACACTGACATAATACTACTAACTGATCTATAAATTTCATTCAAATGTTTCCAATTATTCCTTTAATGTCCTCTTCCTGGTCCTGGATTCTGTCCAGGTCCCCACATTGCATTTTGTTGTCAGGTCCCCTTAGTATCCTCCAATGTTTAAAAAAGTATCTCATGAGTGGATGCATTAAGACTTCAAATATCCTATTTCTCATCATACTTTTGGCCACTAATTTTAACATCCATTGATTATTCTTATCTGAAGCAGTGAACAGTGTTTGCCAAATGGTGATTTTTCTACTTCTATCGTTCTTTCTTCATTCATCAACTGGACTTATCCTGCAAACAACAGCTGTCCCTTTTTTCTTCCTTACTAATGTATTTAAGTTATTTATTTGTATGAGTATGGACTCGTGGTTATTTATTTTATATGCATTACAGTCCATTACTATCATTATTTATTTTATTTCACAAATTGTCCCAGGTTTGCTATGGCCTTTTTAGATGATTCAACTCACAGATCAATGCCTTGTTAAAAGTCAATCCACTTCAAGAAATGCCTGTTTGAAGATGTGGTAAAGGATAAAAAATGAAAATGTATAGGTGGAGAAGGAAAAATGCCCAGGGTATGAAGGACAAAGGGTACTGAACCCAGATCCTGGCTGCTCCAAGAATGAAAGACAAAAGACTCATTTGGATACAGAAGCTCAGGGTACCAAATACCCCTGACATTTATACTCTGGTTGGAGATCTGACCATCTGGCGATTGGCAAGAACGTTTAAGAAAATATCATCTGAATATACAGAGGTCAGCCAGAAGCCATAATTACAAGTTCAATAACCTTATCTCACAGGTATATGCTTGTTTGTCTGCATGTGTGTGCCTGTGCACCCTCAAGAGTGAACAGAGGGCAGGGTGCGTAGTACAGGGAAAGATTAAGATGTCAGCAGATTAGGCTACTGTAATGAGAGAGAACTTTTTGAAAACAGATAAAATCAACCTTGAATATGATTTGTATAACACAAATCCCTGTGCAACAGACAAGTGATCATGTTTGTTCATAAAATCACTTATTAATTCATCACACGGACTCACACTCTGAATGTTTAATATCTTCCTAGCACTGTGCAAACACCACAGATAAAAGCAACAATTAAACACTGTCTTTGCTGACCTTGCAGTTTAGTGGAACTGAGGTCATTTCAGAAAGCTGGAATGTTCCAGGTGGTCTTAGAGAAAGCTTTAGGCTTCATCAGTAAAATGGGAGAGTTGGTCTTTAATCTTTAAGATTCTTTCCAGCACTGAAGTCATTTGATATTGTGATTTGCTAAACTGATTATTTAAAAATTACTGCTTAATGTGCCTTTCTCTCAAAATATCCTAATCAGTAATAGATGCACTTTTCTCTTCAATAAATCCTCAGCAGATTACTGAATCTCACAGAGCTGATTCCCTTGGGGTAGAATATCTTATTTACATACAGTCACCAACTCTATTTTTCACACAGTGGCTTAGACTTCTGACATAATGAAAAGTCAGTTGAGACTCAGAATATACTATTTTTAAAGTTGGAAGCATATTGTATATTGTATGCTTATTGTATATGTATAAGCAATATACAATATACATATTGCATATTGTAGCTACTTAGCTTTCTTGTCTTCTGTTGATAAATAGAAATTAAATAGATAATCAAAATAATTTTAGTGGTGGACAGAAATTGCTTTCATGGCTATCACTGCCATATTCATTACAAGGGGCACATGCTTATCTATATCTTCCAAAATAAGAAAGATGCCTTGTTTTTTTATGGTAAGACATACTTATCTGGAATTAAGAAAACAATTTTAGAAAATCAGCAACACATTTAACAGTTAATAATACAGGTGTTAAGTTTTCTAACCTAAATCTAAACTATGACAGCAGGACTAGTATCTGAGAGAAAACAGAGAAAAAAAGTAGAAAAACAGACAAAATCCAAGATATTTTAAAAACTACTGATACCACACTATCAAATTTGCATTTTACACTTACTGCAGTTCCAAATATGAACAGTGAGTGATACTGGTCTGCATTGTACAAGGTCCCAGTACTAATCACAGTCTCCTTATGGTTCCCTCTCCTCCAATCTTTTAGTCTAAAATAACAAATCTTTTCATAAAGCATAGCCATATCACAATGGGCTTGGATGAAGGAGTTTTAAACTATTGTTTCATTTTTTTAAAGCAAGAACAGATTTTTCACTTGTATATTGATTTAAAATATTGAATCTACCAGTATATCCTTGGTTACTTACTTGCCTACTGTAAATCAGAGGTGAAGGGGTGTTTCAGATAAAAATTTGAACTTACTGTAAAGGGAGTTCAGTTTTGAGTAATCACTTTAATACCACCTGCTTTCTTTCAGTTTCTTAATGGAGAAACACTTCAAAACTATCATCCTGAAACGTACCATGGGTAAAAAGGTATAACTTCCCGTGCCCCTACAGATAAGCTTATGAAATGTAGACTTGGGGTAATAAGTGTAATTATTCTAGTGAGACATATGACCCAATAACCTGTTGGGAGAGTTGAAAGATTAAAAGTGAAGAGGGATTTGGATTGGTTGAATGAATATGTTTTGGGGAATACCAGTTTAGACAACAGATTGGGTTCACAGAGCTGTTAGAGGCTGCAGGAAAGGGTTTTTGATGATGTTTGTAAACATCAGGAAACAAAGAAAAGTAACGCAGGGACACCAACTAGGTGGTCAGTAAGAGGAAAAAATATTTTCGTGGGAACCCAGGAAGCAAGCAGCTAATGGGGCTGCAGAAGACATGGCCAAGATCAACTCAGCCCTGAACTGAAATGGGACCCCAGATCATCAGTGGAACATTGAGAAATCTCAAAGTGGAAGGAAATGAAAGGACTTAGCTCATCCCCTCTGAGAGCACTATAGAGTCGCAGTCTTTCCTAGTGGCTCAGACGGTAAAGAATATTCCTGTGATGCAGGAGACCTGGGTTTGATCCCTGGGTCAGGAAGATCCCCGGGAAAAGGGAATGGCAATCCACTCCAGTATTCTTGCCTGGAAAATCCCATGGACAGAAGAGCCTGGAGGGCTAAAGTCCACGGAGTCACAAAGAGTCGGACACAATCGAGCGATTAACACACACATAGCATTGCAATTTAAAATGAATTATGCTATCACTAAACAAATGATGAGGATGTGTTCCATGAACTTCTCTTCTTGAATACAGCTCAATGGGAAGTAGTTTTATTTCTAACAGATGAATCTGGTGAGTGACACTCCCAGTGTGTTCCAAAGATATGTAAAATCAGATTGTGTACCCTATATTTCCTGAAAGCCAGATTCTAAACATTAATGCTATTCTATGTTGACATTTAAAGTATTCAAATTTGAAGAGCTTCCATATACTACAGAAAGCACAGCTTTATGCTCAAAACTGCAGTCTGTGAAAATATATGCCCCATAGAAGTAGGGCACTCAGAACTGCTTAATATTTCAATGGCATAAAATGCTTGTAAACATTTTACAATTATAGACTAGCAGAGGGCTTTAAGAGGCACTTTCATCTATTCTGATGGCTCAAGTTACCTCTCCACAGCCCAAGGTTGGGCTGTAATAAGTGGTATTGTTGGTTGATGAATTCTCATTTCCCTTATTTCTGGGATTTGTGGACATCCTCTGGTGATTATAACCCTCATCCTTCTCTCCCTCCTGGATTTCATGCCTAATTAACTGATATAAAAATGAATGCAGAGCTCACAAATTCTTAAACTGAAATAACACAAAGGTAAATGTGGCATGACTGAGTCTCTTCCAACCAGTCCTTGGGAATATAAATATTTCCCTTGAAAAAGGGGCATGAAGTAAGGTAAAGATATGATTTGGGAGGGTTAAGAAATCTATTGTCCTCTCTCCCGTTTCTTTAAAGAAAAACAAATTATGAGCTAGCAACTGCTTTTAAGGTGAAATCCAAAGTAATACACTCAGAAGTATTCCAGTAGTCATGTACGGATGTGAGAGTTGGACTGTGAAGAAAGCAGAGTGCCGCAGAATTGATACTTTTGAACTGTGGTGTTGGAGAAGACTCTTGAGAGTTCCTTGGACTGCAAGGAGATCAAACCAGTCCATCCTAAAGGAGATCAGTCCTGGGTATTCATTGGAAGGACTGATGTTGAAGCTGAAACTCTAATACTATGGCCAACTCATGCGAAGAGCTGACTCATTGGAAAAGACCCTAATGCTGGGAAGGATTGAGGGCAGGAGGAAACGGGGATGACAGAGGATGAGATGGCTGGATGGCATTACTGACTCTATGAACATGGGTTTGGGTAGACTCTGGGAGTTGGTGATGGACAGGGAGGCCTGGTATGTTGTCGTTCACGGGGTTGCAAAGAGTCGGACAAAGTCGGACTGTGAGACTGAATTTAATACACCCAGAGGAACACTCTATCACGCACACATTCTGACATGTTTTACCTACTGAGAGACAGTAGCATTACTATACAGCCACTGCATAGTTTCTTTTATTTTTAAAAAATACTTTTGCCTAAAATTGACCGCCTTCTACTATGGAGCCTTTATCAGTTATTATTCCAGTGACATTGGTTCTAGGCAAGATTTAAAATGTGTTTCTCAACTTTTGCTTCAACCTACCTGAGGAATATAATATACTTAAAAATACCTACTCTCTAGTAAGTGGTGGAGGTGAGGTGTAAGTGTAAGGAGTCTGAAAAATGTTACAGAAATTACTAATGCACCTACTCACTGTTTTAATACTCATGGGGACCCAGGCCTTTTGAGAACCACTTGTGTGATTCACAAAAAAATAAATAAATAAATTACTATCTGAAAAAGGCAGTAGGGTTTCCAACATCTATTGAGTACCTGCCATGTACTAGGGACTTCCTATGGTTTCTTTTATTAACCCTCTCAGAGTGTCACTAGAGTGTCACTAGAAAGGAACTCTGCCAAAGAATAAACAGAAGTTTATTTATTCAACAAATATTTATTAAGCATCTGCTATTCACCAGGGACTTTTCTAGGTATTGGGGATACAGCAGTGAACAAAAGAGATAAAGTATGTACTTTCAAAATCTTATATTAAGGGTTAATTTAGGGGCTCAGAAAAGCCCCTGAAGTTGCTCAGTTGTGTCCGACTCTTTGCAACCCCATGGACTGTAGTCTACCAGGCTCCTCAGTCCATATGGAATTTTCCAGGCAAGAGTACTGGAGTGGGTTGCCATTTCCTTCTCCAGGGTATCTTCCTGACCCAGGGATTGAACTCGAGTCTCATGCACTGCGGGCAGACGCTTTACCCTCTGAGCCACCAGAGAAGCTTAGAAAAGTTAACTCACCACAAATAAAGATGAGATTTGAGACCACTTCATGTTTCATGTATTATACAACACACTTTCAGAGGCCCCTCATCACTGCATGCTCTTCTGTACAATCTGGTTTTCTTTGAGCACCAATGTCAAGATACATTGTTTTTCACTTCAAGCTGATAGCAGCTGCTATGTACTGGGCCCTGGACACAAATACACAAGGGGCCTGCCTTATGGAGCTTATATCAGACAATAAATCACACATAGAGATATCTAATTGCAAACTATGTGGATCGGGAAGGTTCCCTGGAGAATGAAATGGCAAGCCACTCCAGGATTCTCGCCTGGAAAATCCCATGGACAGAGGAGCCTGGTGGGCTACAGTCCATGGAGTCGCAAAGAGTCAGACATGACTTAACAACAATAACAAACTGTGGCAAGTGCAGTGAAGAAAAGTTTGCAATGTGCTGTGTGATAGACTCACAGGGCCCTACTTTAGACGAGAGAGGACCAGGAAAGGCCTTTCTGAGCAAGTGTCACTTAAGCTGAGAGTTGATGAATAACTAAAAGTTAAGAAAAGAAGCGATATTCCAGATGGAGAGAATAACACAAAGGCCTGAGTTCAGGAAAGAATTTTGTGACTGTGAGGAACTGAGAGACATCATTAAACAAGAGGGAGGGAAGAGGCTGGCTTAAGTAGCTAGGTGTCAGAACATATAGGGCCTCTAGGCACCAAGTATGTTGCATTTTCTCCTAAATGGAGGACAGTTTAAGAAGCTGATGTTTACAGAAGGGATTTCAAGGAAGTCTACAAGTACAATCCTAAAGACAAACTGGGTGGTTATTGTAACAATCTGGGTGAAAGGAGACAGTGGCTAGATTAAGGTGGCTGAAAAGAAAGAAATAGAGATAGAAGAGAAGTAGACAGATTCTCAATATTATTATATAAGAGATAGACTGAATAGAACATAGGTAATGGAAAGGAGGGATGACTCCTTGGTTACTCCTGTACCAAAAAGCAGGGTGGAGGTGCCCTTCTCCAGGATGGAGGAGGTTGAGCCAAGAACAGACAGAAGTGAAGAGGGAGATCAGAAATTTTGTTTTGGATAGGTAAATCTGAGATGGCCTTGAAACATTCACTCAAAGAGCCAAAGAAGTGTAGTTAGATAAATGAGGTTAGAGTTCAGAGTGGGGCTTCCCAGCTGGCTCAGTGGTAAAGAATCCACCTGCCAAACCAAGAGACCTGGGTTCGATCCTTGTGTCAGGAAAATCTGGAGGAGGAAATGCAGTATTCTTGCCTGGGAAATCCCATGGGCAGAGGAACCTGGTGGGCTACAGTCCATAGACACAACTGAATGATTAAATATGAATGCACACAGAGTTCAGAGTACAGGTCTCAGAGGGAGGCATATTTCGGAGTTGTCAGCACATTTAAGCCTATCAAGACAAATGAGATTTCCTGGGGTGGGGGGTGGGGGATGTGGTGAATAACCACAAGTATTGGAAAATTCCAATACTTGTAAGACCTAGCAGGATGAAGTAAGAAAATGACCAGCCACGTGAGCACAGGGCCTGGCAGAAATCAAGGACACAATGCCTGTTTATTACTAGCCGAGAAACAAAGCCATATTTTAGTGTCTAGTGAAAAACACTTTCCAAATTTGAAACAGTCATATAATATCTAGGCTGGAATAGTTAATGTACTACATTAAACTAAGTCAACTGTTTTTTTTTCTTTTTTGTAGGTCAAAAATAGTCAACTCTTGGCATTTTTATTAAGTTTATTATTATACAAATATAAGTTGGAAGCAAATCCATTATATCATAGAATACAGTTCTAAAACGTTGCCCTTTCACACATGGAGAGTAATCTTTTGCTAACTTTAGAAGCTTGATTATTAATTTAGATATTGTAAAAGATATAAAAAAAAATCATACATGGTAATGCTGCATACCACTTAACCAATTAATTTCACCCTGGCAATCAAGCTGACAGCCTGAAAATGTCATTGACAACTTATTATCATACTCTGACTACTGACAATCCCCAAACCACTACTCCCTGGGAAATCTACATATCTATCAGGGTAAGTATTTTCAATTTCACACATTTTGAATTTTCCATCTGAGTTAAGAAAAATCTGACTCCCCAGTTCTTTCTACAGGGGAAAAAAAACATTAATAGGAAATTAATAGACATGGTTGACAGCTCTATAATTTAATCTTAGTTTGTAGGGACTATGCTTTGAAAGTTTGAGTTACTCTGTATAATCACAGGTCTCTTTCATTTTACCAGACATACTCACTCCCCAAAAGTTAATAACTCAATATACTTTCAACTTACCATGGACTCATGATTTCTCTTTTGGCTCAGCTGGTAAAGGATCTGCCTGTAAGACCAGAGACCTGGGTTCAATCCCTGGGTTGGGAAAATCCCCTGGAGAAGGGAAAGGCCGCCCACGCCAGTGTTCTGGCTTGGAGAATTCCATGGACGATATAGTCCATGGAGTGGCAAAGAGTTAAAAACAACAGAGCAACTTTCCCTTTCACAGTTTCATGATTTCAAGCTGGGATTACAAGATGTCAAATGCACAAATTGGAGCAGTGTAATAGAGTGGCATCTGCAGCAAATAAAGAAAAAAAAAATTTTTCCCCTAAAACATAAACTCTGCAAAAACAATCCAGATGAGGTAAGGTGGCAGGATTTCAGTCTGCTCAGCTGGAAGTTTGACACACATGATTTAAAGTAACCTTGTAGTGGGTTTTTTGGTATTGTCACTGGACATACTCTGGTTTTATCTGAAGTTAGAATTTTAAAATATTGATTTTATTTTTTAAAGGGTTAAGACCTGCAATCGTAAATGTTCTCATTTGTTTAAGAATGAAGGAGACTTCATAGTTGCAGAATGCAAGGTGCATGACACAAATGCTGTGTAGTAACTATGGAAAAGTCTATAGAAATACACAGAGGATTTTGGTCACTTTTGGAGTAATGACCATAAGCCATGTTTAGGCTAAAAACAACAACACAAACTTGATCCTGTGTGGCAATACCTGAGATAACCTACACAACCTTCTGTGCCTCAGTTTCCTCATTTGTGAAATAGGGACTAAAGTAGTACTTGTCTCATAGGATTATTATAGAAATTAAGGGGAATCACGTATATAAAGGTACCAGCACAGTGTGTAGGTAGAGGTAAAAACCCAGACTCAAAAAACAATCAAGTACCTGGATTTCCCTCTGCACAACACCCACCGGCTCCTCAAAACCTTGCACTTTACCTTCTCTCACAATAACAGTCTCTACATGACCTGCAAACAAGTATCAGGAGCACAGAATTGTACACCCATTGTTCAATGTGGCCTTTTCTATTTCAGTAATTTCTATGTGCAGTCATCCTGTTCTTATTTTCCCACCCTAAACTGTGTTGATAAAATTATACTTCTTGGAGAGCTTTCTAAAACTCAACCAGGACAAGAGAAAGCCAATATAAGGTACAATTAGTCATTTCATATGCACATAGCTAGAGTAAATATACCATTAACACCATTGTTTTAGATACTCAGATAAATAGGTATGTAACTATACACAGAAAAAGCAAAATTTTGCTTTTTTCTTAATTTCTCTGAAAATGTCTTCCTGGCTGGGTGTTTTACCAATAGCTGTTAATTTAATACTTATGCACCAAAATTTCTATTACCATTTGCATGAAACAAAGAAAACATATAGTCTATTCTTTTTTTTTTTTTCTTACAAAACTGGAAATGTAACTATTTAACCTCTTTGTCACTCAGCTTACTGTTCTTCGCTCATCCAGCTAAACACCTCTCACCATCCCAGGGCACATGTGTCACAGGTCTTCACTGAGCTTTCACGACATGTACGTTTCAGATGACTACGTTTCTTTAGTTTCACAGGTTTTTCCCCTCTCTCATTTTTATTGGGAGGGTTTAAAGTATTGAACCATTGCCAATTTGTCTAAATACACAAATTAAACAGTAAATTAAACAGCTTATTAAAAGTAAACAGGTTCTGAATAAGGGCTTGAGGGGCTAACAAATGCATAATTTTACCACAAGAAACCTGGCTGGATTAGAAAGTTGGGTTCTAAGGCATGTTTTGGTGAATGAATTCTGGATCCATTTGATAAATAAGATCTTTCTGTTAAAGGTTTTCTAAATGTTATTTTAAGAGAGGGAAAGAGGAAAACATTTCTTGAAATATCAGCTGGTACACTATTATATTTAAAGTGAAACTGGGCTTATGATTTTAAGTTGTCAGCCATATCATCAAATGACTATCTTTACCTGTATAAAGACAGCAATTACTGTAGTTAATGATTCTTAGTGGTGGATTATTCATGCTAGTTAGCTAGCTGAATATTATGTTTCTATAACAGTAAAAGCATAATTAATATGTTTTGTGGCATTTAAGAAGCAGGTGTCAAACCAAAAACTAAAATTTTCCAATTAGGGTGACAGAAAAAGGAAGATGGTATGAAAGTAAACCAAAGCAACGACAAAAATTTTAAGACTGAAAAGAAAGGAAATGAAACATACTTTAATTAAACTTGACTTCCTTAATCTAAAAGCAAGGAGATCCTTTTTTTCATAAGGATGTATCAATATCAAGTAAGCCAGTACTTTTTTTTAAAATTTTCTTTACTTTATTGTGTTGGATTTGCCATACATTGACATGAATCCGCCATGGGTATACATATGTTCCCCCTCCAGAACCCCCCTCCCACCTCCCTCCCGATTCCCTCCCCCTGGGTCATCTCGGTGCACCAGCCCCGAGCATCAACCCTGGGCTGGCGATTGATTTCACATATGATAATTAACATGTTTCAATGCCATTCTCCAGCAAATTGAATGTGGGTAAATGAACATAATCCTCTTAAGACATATTTAAATGCTTCAGCTGATTTATAATTATCACTACATTTTTAGGTCTCTAAACTTATTTTTTATTGTAGTAAAAAAGAATCTATCTTAACATTTTTAAGTGTATACAATTGTTACTTTTTGAACCACCACAATGAATCATTTTCTCTTTTCACTCAGATCCACAACTTTCTTAGTCATTCGTCCTTAGTCATCTCCCTTTCTGCATCCCTGGGGTCATACACTGAAATGCCCACAGAGGCTGGCATGGAAAGAGGGAGCAGGCAAGGTAAATGGGCCCCAAGGAGCTCAATATAAGACAAGAGAGGATGGTTGTGGAGAACTGACATTTAAACACACACACGCGCACACTTACATGTGGGTTGACCTCCCATTTGTTTTGAAATCCTCGGCCTGTAGCTAACAAAGGGACAAGACCTGTTGATTCTGTATCCCAGATCTTCCTCGAATCTACATCATCACTGCTACCACCTCTGGGCCACTGTGATCACGTTTGCTTCCTCCCAAAGTCTACTTTTGTCCTCTCCTTATTTTCAGCTTTACATGTTTATTTACTTGTTTCCCTAGAATCCAGATCTGATAACAAAAGCCATGTTTTCTGTGTCAGACTGTTTTATGTATTTTAAGGTGACATGAGCAGCATGATAGATTCATGGCTATTAAAGCTTCAGTGTGTATTATATCTTTTCCAATATAAATTGTCTTTCTTGACCAGATTAAAGTTTTTGCTTTGAATTCTGTCACCTTACAAATGTCACTCTGTATTATTAAATTTATTTTTGTCTATTATTGCATTGCCATCTTTTTACTTTAATTGATGCTACTTTGTTTAGCATTGTCTCTAAAAACAAGTTTTTGCTTTTCACCCACCATGGCAGATTCTACCTTTCAATAAGAGATTAAATCTGTTGACAACTGTAATATATTTGCTTAGCATTTTGTCATGCTTCTTGTTTATTCTTTTCTTTTGGCATAGATCACATATTTCCTTTGTTCTTAAATACTGTTTTTCTGTGAATGTGAAGAATAAAATATCTACTGACTCCACAATCTGTAAAATAAGGGACTTACTATTCTTTCTTATACATCCTTCTCCATGTTTTTGAAGTAACCTGGAGTATTTGACCCAGAACATTATTTTTTCTACCATAAGGCATCTTATAAGAATAATTTTTAACATCTGAGTTGTTTAGAAACAAAATAGGAACAGCTTATTTAAATGTCATCCACTTCATCACTTTATAGTTCCAGTCCTGAATCCGTGATTCTGATTACTTGGCCAGCAAAGTAAGCATTTTTTGTTGTGGTGGTAGCAGTGGTGGTGGTGTGTGTGTGTGTGTCTGCCTTTGTATGGCAGAGATCATTCTTTTGTTCTTCACACTGAACCCTAGCTCATTTCAATGAGCAGTTTTGAATCATAAACTTATTTCATTGTAGCTCTATATATATTATTCCATTACCTTTTGTCATTAAATGCCACAGAAGAGAAGTCTGATCACAAGCTAATGTTTTCACTCCCTTTATTTTTATCTGTTTGGAGCACTTTAGGTTGTTTTCTCCACCTTCATTTTAAAATTAAAAAATTAAACAACTTTACCAAAGTGTGGCTAGATTTCAGTCTCCATTAACTTCGCCTGGTGTTCTAAGGCCAAATCATATATAATGAGAATATTTCCTTTACTTTTATCTGCTGGTCTGGATTCCTTATAATTTGATCTTCTATAACTCTTACTTTTAAAAACAATCACCTCATATTATATTCACTTACACTTTTTATATGTTCATTTTTAAAGCATATAAAATAAGTCAGTAGTTTTTAAAAGCTCTGCAATCATCACTGCTATCTAGTTCTAGAACATTTTACCCCAGAAAGAAACCCTATAGCCACTAGCAGTCACTCTCCATTTCCCCTGTCCCTTAACACTAACCTACTTCTTTTGTCTTTATGGATTTGGCTATGCTGAATATTTTATATAGAATAAAATGTGGCCTGTTGTGTCTGGCTTTGTTTAGAATAATACTTTGAAGAGTCATCCACGTTGTAGCATCTATCAGCACTTCATTCTTTTCTATGATTAAGTAATATAGCATTGTATAGTTGTACAAGTTTTTGCTTATCCATTCATTTATTGAGGGACACTGAGCTGTCTTCATTTTTTGGCTATTATGAATAACACTACTATAAACATTTGTGTAAAAGTTCTTGCATGGAAATATTTTTATTTCAATTCTCCAGGCTTGTGTCCAGAGTGGAACTGCTGGGTCATATGATAAAAATAAGGTTAATATTTTGAGGATTAATTAAACCATTTTCAGGCTTCCCAGGTGGTGGTGCTAGTTGGCAAAGAACCCACTGGCCAATGCAGGCGCCCTAAGAGACATGAGTTTGATCCCTGGATTTGGGAAGATCCCCTGGAGGAGGCCATGGAAACCCACTCTGATAGTCTTGCCTGGAGAATCCCATGAACAGAGGAGACTGGCAGGCTACAGTCCACAGGGTCGCAAAGACTTGAACATGACTGAAGTCACTTCGCACACAAGCCATTTTCATTGTGGCTGCACCATTTTACAGCCCCACCAAGAATTTAGGAGGGTTCGATTTTCTCCACATCCTTACTAGTATTTGTTATTGTCTTTTTTATTTTAGCCATCTAGTGGCTGTGAATATATGTCCTATGATCATCTTCAAGATGACATTTGTTTGATTGGCAAATATTTTCTCCTGTGGCTTATGTTTTCACTTTCTTGATTTTGTCATTTGAAACTCAAGTTTTAAATTTGATTATCTTTATTTTCTTTTGTCACTTGTGTTTTTCTCATCATACCTAAGAAACCACTGACTAATGCAAGATGATGACAATTTGCTCCTTATGTTTTCTTTTAAGACTTTTATAGTTTTAGCTCTTCTGTTTAGGCCTGCAGTCCATTTTGAGTTACATTTACATATGGTGTAAGTTAGCGACCAGTTTCACTCTTTACATGTGGATATCATGGTCTTCCCTGGTAGCTCAGCTGGTAAAGAAAACTGCAATTCAGGAGACCCTGGTTTGATTACTGGGTTAGGGAGATACCCTGAAGAAGGGACCCTCTACCCACTCCAGCATTCTTGGGTTTCCCTGGTGGCTCGGACAGTAAAGAATCCGCCTGCAGTGCTGGAGACCTGGGTTTGATCTCTGGGTTGGGAAGATCCCCTGCAGGAGGGCATGGCAACCCACTCCAGTATTCTTGCCTGGAGAATCCCCACGCACAGAGGAGCCTGGAGCCTGGTGGGCTACAGTCCATGTGGTCAGAGTCCAACACGACTGAGCAACTAAACACAACATATCATTGTCCTAGTATCATTTGTTGAGGACTATCTGTTCTTTTGTTGCAAATCAACTGACCATAAATGTAAGGGTTTGTTTCTGAACTTTCAATTCTACTGCACTGGGTTCTTTGCATTTTTAAATGTTTTAAGATCAGTTTATGAATATTCGCAAACAAAGGCAGCTGATATTTTGAGGCATTAAATCCGTAGATTAAACTTGGGGAACACTGCCATCTCAACAATATTAGTTCTTCTAATTCATGAACACAAATTATCTTCCAGTTTATGTTTCCTTTATTAAATGCATTCCTAAATATTTAATTCTTTTAGATGCTATTGTATATGAATTGTTTTTGTTTTTGAATGTTCACTAGTGTATAAAAAAATAACAACTGAAATCTTTATTATGCTCTTATGGCTTATAACCTTTCTGAACTTTAACGGTTTGTGTATGTGTGTGTATTTCTTAGAATTTTCTATATAAAGGATAAGTTAATCTATAAATAGAGATAGATTTACTTCTTCCTTTCCAATATAGATGTTTTTAATTACTTTTCTTGACAATTGCCCTGGCTAGAACCCATACCACAATGCTGAACAGAAGATGAGAGGAGACATCTCTTCAGATATCTCTCCTGATCTTAAGGAGAAATATTCAGTCTTTCACTATTAAGATGTTACCTATGGGTTTTTTGCAAATGTCCTTTATAAGTTGAGGAGGTTCCCTTCTATTCTTAGTTTGTTCAGTGTTTTCACCAAGAAAATGTATTGGATTTTGTCAGATGATTTTCTGTATCTATTGAGATGATCATGTAACTTTTGTTCTACTGATATGGTATATTACACTACTGACTTTCATGTTTAACCAACTTTGCATTCCTGGAATAGATCCCACTTGATTATGGTATATAATTTTTATTTGTTGTCAGATTTGACATAAGGACTTTTGAGTTTACATTCCGAGTTCCTATTTCTTCTTGTTTTGGTAGTTTGTGTTTTTGTACTTATTCGTCTATTTCATCTAGGTCATCTAATTTGTTATTATGTTATTGTTCATAGTATTCCCTACTACTATCTTTTATTTTTGCAAGGCTAGTAATGTCTCTTCTTTATTAAATTCACTTAAAAATTTCACTTTCCTCTTTTAATAAAGTGTCTTAATTTCTCTTTAATTGACTCTCATAGCTTCCTACAATATTCAATATGCTAGTCAGTCTTTATTAATTGTATTTTAAAGTCTTGGCTTTACTATTCTGTACATTTGCTTGTCTCTTACATCAAGACCGCTGTCTCTATAATATTTTGTGCAACCCCTGAAAATTTCTTAAGATTAGATAATTCACTTCCCAGCTTTCTGAACTTTTATTTTAGGGGTAGGGAGTACTTAACTTTAGAGAATCTAATCCCTACTTGAATTAAAAGTTATAATTCACTTAAAATAATGTCATAATAAAATAAAATCTAACATTTAATAAAATATTTAATAAGTATGTAACACATACCAAGTAGTGTGATACTTTAAATGTACTTTATTTGAAATCTCCCTCTATCAATATAAACATCCTTTAAGCTACAGATTACAAAACCAAATTTTAACCCAGTTTTGTATGACAACAGAACCCACATTCTTAACCAGTGTTTGACAAACTTTAAAAAGGACCAGATAGGAAATATTTTAAGTTTGTGGGCCATATGGTCTTTGCCACAATGACTCAACTCTTCTGATGTAGCAAGAAAGCAGTTTTAGCAATACATAAATGAATGCGCATAGCTGTTTCAATAAATTTGACTTACAAATAGATAGTATGCCACAGGCCATAGGTTGTGGTCCCTGCTCTTCACCAGCACACCACACTGGTCTACTTCTTTTTCAAAGCCTTTCCTGATTACCACATAGATCAATTTCTTCTGCTTCTGGACATGTGTCACGGCAACTGTTGTAATGCCATCATCCTAAATCACATATCCTTTGTTTATACAAATATGTCTTACAATGTCATCTTTTGTTAACCATATTGACAAAAGATTATGCCAAGGAGTAATGATTTTATGTATTTTGTTGATTCTCTGTATAACAGCCAACTCCATGCCTCAGATTATAGTAGTTTAGAAATTTACATGACTATATCTACAGTTTTGCCTTAATAAAACCACTGATCTAAGTTCACATATTTCTTTTATAAGAACTGGACAATAAAGATGTTGATATGGAAGTGCAGTCAACTGCAATACAACCAAGGTCCTATGGTCAACATCTTTGACTATGAGCTCTTTCAACGTAGAAGAAATACTTGTTTCCATTGTCTCAATTTCAACTTTTTTCACACTTTCTTATCAAGAATCATAATTTAGCAAAACTAATAAGTCCTATGATGTATTTTTATAAGAATGAGTAATACTTTAGGTAATAATCAGTGCATAGATGTTGGCAATATTTTTTACATCTTAAAAAGGGTAACAACACCATTTTCCAGGATTAAATTTTTTGAGAGTGAGTTCCTGTCTATGAAGCAATGGCTTTTTTTTTTTTTGACAGATAGCATTTGTTTTTAAGCTTTGTTTACTATTCAATTGTTCTTTCATTTACACTACACCTATATGAAGATTCTTTGATACTTTGAGGCTTAAAGCAGATTTAAAAATAGAATCATGCTTTCAATGCTACAGAAAATATCTGTAATGAACAGAACAAGACAAGTATTATATGTGACTTGGCTAGATGGTCTTTTACCTAGAGATACCATCAGTCTTTGGGAAAAGCCTTTGCCCAGAGACTTCAACTCTGGTAGTCATAGAAATGAAAATTTGGTGTAAGAAGATTAGAGTTTTCTAACCTGGGGAGAAAAACAAACAAAAACCCAAATGAACAAACAGGAAACAATGAGTCAGTTAGAAGGAGACGGAATACAATTTAAAGTTAGTAAAGTTAGTATGATTTTAATTATCAGACTATGGCTAACACTATTGATTGGTTATTCCAATTACATTTGAACCATTGTTCCCCTGCTTCATCTACTGCAAAGGCCCAAAGCCCTTGATATCTCAATCTCCCTTAATGCTAGGGGTAGCTACACGCCATGGACCACTAAGTCCACAGTCGACATTTGGTATAGGTCATTGGGAAAGCTTTTATTTCCTTATTAAAAGAGAAAAACTCAATAGGAACAAGCTGTTCCTCAATCTTCCTGCCCTAAACTAGAATATGATGTCTCGATCCGCAGAAGCATCCATCTTGTATAAGGCACAAGAGAAAGCATGAAGACAAAATCCTGACTATATTCAGCTAGCCTCTCAACAAAAGGACACAACCACTTTCTTCTGGAATTTTTGTCCTTGAAAAAAATAAATCCCTATTATTTTATGTAACTGTGCATGAAACTAGCAGCTGAAAGCATTTCTGATTGATACATACTTGCAAACTATTTTTTAAATTGTCAATTAATTTTGGCCACATAATGTAAGTGAAATTTGGTTTTTAAGATAACCCTGGACAATAAGACTTCTTTCTCCTTCAAAATGTTTAATTATATATTAATAATTACTAACTAAATCTGCTATTATACTAAAAAATGAATATCTATTATTAGGTCTTTATAATTTTGTTACTGACATTTTATTTTTAAAAGAGATTTAGGATAGTTAGTAGAAGTTACTTAACTGGGAGGCTGGATGTATCTAAAAGGCATTAATTGCTTCAGTGATTTTAAATTGCTTTGTGAAGTACACAACAATTAAATGCTCCAATAACATTTAATTCAAGTCAATGGCAAAAATTATACATCATAATACAGTATCTATAGCATACCATTAAAAGGTAAAAAAACAATAAAATTAACTCTTTAAGTTATGTAGGATTAAAAGACCTCAAATAAAACAGGTTTCAGAACAAAATTTAGGTTAACAAGAAAAAGCAGTCCAATGGAGGCAAAATATCAGAAGTATCCCAGTGAGCTCTTGGAGGTCCATTCAAAAATGCTACGACACTGACAGAAAAACAAACTATGGTTTGATAGGTACTCACTGAATTGCTAGATTGTGCTACAGAAATACTTTCTGACACTTGAGTTACTGTTACTGGGAACTTTGGTATATCTGGGAAAAACAATACACTTGGGAAAGTGAAGTTATTAAATCAAAGTAAATTCCATCTGCCTTCCTTCCCACACTAAATTATGAGCTGTGGGCTCAGAAGGCTTTCCTTTCTTAGCCTGAACCAGAAGAGGGCCTTGAAGCAGTGGCTTGAGCTTGAGGTACCATGCGCACCTCAGCAGCGGTGCTGCGTGGAAGGCCAGCACTGAGCTCTGTCAATGTCTCAGAACTCATCCTCTGCCCATGTCGGCTCAAAGATGACAAATACTGTATAATTTAAATTTAATAAGTCTGCGTACTGTCTCCCATTGTAACCATTTCACTGAACATAGAATATTCAAGAGCATTTAAGTTTTAGTTAAGAGAAAGCCTCATGTTACATTCACGTACTTTAAGTCTATTTCCAGGTATTAAGGGGAAAAAAGTCATAAATGTGTACATATGTATAGTGGGGAATGTTACTTAAAAGTACACCTTTAAGTCAGCATAGTTCTAGAGACAATGAGAGACCACACAAATTCCAAACTGCTTCAAATTAATAAATTTATATTTAAAGTACACACACTTGCAAAGTTGCCACTAACAGCAATGTTTATTCATAAATCCAAGAAAATGCAGTGATACTTATATTTAGCTCGATAAAAGCAACTGTTGTGGGCAGTGGGCTGAATTTAGTGTAAAAAGAGATGTCTAAAAAAATTTCATTTTTCTAGTTGTACTTGTTTGTGAAAAACATAAAATGCTTCATTATAAATTGTCAAAATATAATGACTGTTACTGTTAAACTGTGTATAAGGCTCTCAAAGTAAATATCAAGGGAAATGAAACTCAGTCTTAATTCTAACTCAGTATTCTTAACTCAGTATTCTCATCAGATACTATGCATCTGGTGAGGAAAACAGGAACTCAGCTAACTCTATACAAGACACTGTGCTGAGCTAAAGAGTAATGCCATCGAAACATGAACATTAATCAATCATCAATTCTAAGTCAAACTCTATCAGTATGCTAATAAAGACATATTAAAAATAAACAAAAGACAAGTTAAATATCTGCTGTTATTAAATTCACTGCTAAGGAACTACTTACAATTAAATTCTCCAGGCCTTATAATAATAAAAGGAAAATCACATTTGAATTCTTAATTATAACACTAATCAGATTGCTTCTGGAAGGTCAAGTACAAAAACAATAAATGCCCAATTCCACATGTGCTTAAACACAATCAATTTGACTTTTTTTTAAAAAAAGAATGATTAGAAAAATGAAAAACTAAATTCAATTTTTATAGAATGAAATATGATTTTAATAGATAAGCTTCAACAAAGGTATCTTATTGAGGTGTGTGGTGGTGAGCCATGGGCTCCTCTGGTTGTAAAAGGTAGATCTTAAGTGCCACCAGCAGGAGAGTCCTTTTCCTTACCTATAATTCCTTGTCTCCGGGATGAATTTATAAATGCGGGCACAAGAAGTTGTAGGTAAATCTTTGTAACCCAAACAGTCAGAATCAAATCGGGTTCAAGTAACACTTTTGTAAAGGCTAAATAGCACAAAGACATTCTCAGAAGGCCTAATGTCAAGTGATTACCCTGAGGGCAACTGACTTCTTTATCAAAGTGCAAGATGTCTCAACACATACATTAAAGAAGTATTGGTCCCCAGTTCTTGAAATAGTAAGTGGTTACAGGGCAACTTCTTTCTGCTGGGCATGATGTTGGTGCTAAGAGAAAAAGATAGGAAAGGAGCATAGAGTCTCCAGGAGCTAATAATTGTTACTTAAAACACAGTTAACCAAACTTTAAGGACTAAATGCTGACATTAAACACAAAACTGAAAAGAAAACAGAAACAAATCTTTACCTCTGTATGACAATTAATCTTGATCCTCAAAGCAATGTTTAACTTTAAAAGATGGCTTTTAAAGGTGGCAGGGGCAGGGAGCAATGGGTATCTTGCTTTAGTGTCTAGTTCAAGTACTTCTGTTATTAAGGGGGATAACATCAGTTTTTACTTTTTAATATTATATCCAAAGAATACTAAGTTTCATGTATAAGTATATACCTGCAGTAGTCTTTCCACTTTGCTTCAATAACCCATGATTATTTAAAATGTAATGAATTAATGTCTATCTGGCTTCAGTTAAAATGATAATGTAGGAAAGGACTGTCTCCCACAATGGGTCTAGGCCTCTAGAAATTAATAACTTGGGGGAAAAAAGGTCATGAAATCACTTACAGGCATTCAACCAAAAAAAAAGGATCAAATCTCTTTTTTCTCTTGCTAAGGGTATGTGTCTCATACGTTTTTTTTTCTCATATCTATCCCCCCTTGTCCTCTGTGCCACCTATCCCTGTCCCACATCAAAACCATTTGATCCTGAGCCTTTAAATCTTATTCTTTTGTGCTGCATGCAACAGTGAATCCTCCTGTTAGAGAGAAATCCACGCTACTCAATTATTTTTACTCAATAGGCTTAGAGTTAGAATGTTACATAAAAAAAAAAGTCCAATATATACTTTAATTTGAAATTAAGCAAGTCTTTCAGCTCAAGGATGCTAATCCTATGAGTATCTTCCACTCGAGAGACATTCTGCATTCTGCTGATTTTTTTCCTTTCTCATCCTATACATAATCTGATAGCCATACGCAAATAGTAAAAATAAAGAGCAGAATAATCTGCTTTTAACCCAAGTAATGCTTCACAGAAAACTATAAACTGTCATATGAGGAACTTCTCACCAGTAACATTTAAGAATTCTGAGATTTAATGTGAACATTAATGTAAAATGTGTCAAGAGTTCACAGTAAAAAATACTCAAATGCCACATAATGACAATGATTTTCTTCCTTACAAAAACATAGTTTTCTTATTCTCAAATGATACAGAATCGCAATCTCGTTCGTTGACACAATGAAAAAAGATCCATATTTTGTAAAAAGGTGAAAAATTCTGTTCTTTAATACCAGACACTCATTCATTCATAATGAGAATTCCTGTTTGATGCTTCAAAGCATCAAGACCTATAAGTTGCTGGGATTCAAAGTACATCTGAATTCCAACTGTTTGGGTATCATATTTTCTATCTTATTTACTTGATTACTAACTGACTCCCAACCAAACCCTGTCAAAAAGATCTTTTGAAAAAGACCCTGAAAGAACTTCAGTGCCAGTATTCTTCTTAATTATTGTTGTTACATGGTAGAAACAATCCAGTGACAGCAAGTATACAGTTTCACAAAATGAATCAGTAGCAGAGCCTGAGACAGAAACTGAGGCTCTGATTCAGGATGATCTACTTAATCACAAATAACAAGAGCAAACACAATCTTTTCTAAGCCTAACTACACTCTAGTACCTATTTCTCCACCTAAAATCATTTTCATAGGTCATATCAGCTATATGTAGATTCACAGACTCTCTGGGTGATGTAGCAAAGATAAAATCCCTTCCTTAACCATGGTTGAGAAGTTTAGTGGGTACTGCTTTTTCTTCATTCTAAGCTCTTTTGTTACTTCAAATACTTACTCGATCTGCTTGAGTACAATCTAAAAAGACACTATTCTTCTAAAATGTGTCCCTTATATATTTCTCTAATGTGTGAGAATATGGGAGGGGCTTTTGCAGTATATACATTGATAAGTCACTTAGGCTTATCAGTGGTAGCGATCGGTAGGATTGAACTTTAAGCTATGAATTCTTTCCAGTCACTTCTTTTCAGAAAAGAATTCTGTGTTACAGAAATAAAATTCAAAAATCATCAGTGAATCAGCAAACCATGGAAACAAAAAAATAGAAGGCAATTACTCCATTTTACTGGCCCTAGTTAAATAAAAAAAAAAACACCCCAAATTAAAGTATTTAGGCAGACTCTGAAATATACAACTGTCACAAAGGAAGCATTTCAGGGCAAAATGTGCTGCAATATGCTACTATGATTAAAAACTATGTAATCTGGGGGAACCTCTGTAACAAAAAGAAAAAGAATATGAACTGGGCAAATAGCTTTTTATAACCTTTCTTTTTTAGAAAGGCTATAATTCTGTCATAGTTACACAAAGGTAGATGAGACTTGCATCTTTATCTAGAATTAAAAACATATTTCCATATACAGGTATTTAATTATAGTCAAAGAAACCACACATGGTTTAGTACTGAGAATAAACTATTATTTTATGATCCCATTACGTGTGTTAAGTCTGAACCCATCATAATGCACACTAAGGGAAATCACTTAGCACATGATCTCTAAACAGAAAAATCCTTGCACAGCTCTTCTGATACTTTTGTTTTTTAAAATGTACAAATACTACTAGACTCAAATGAGAGAATAAGGGGCAGCAGTGAAGGACAACATACATTCCCACTGTAGGCTGAGTCCTGGTCTTTGTTCCGATATTCTAGAGCCACTGGTAGGGAAAGCTAAGTATCCCTCTCTTAAAAAAAACAAACAAACCATTTTTACATGATTGCTGGCAAAAGTTATACTTCTGATAGGTTCAGTCATCTTGATTATTCCTGACTGCATTTGCTTATTTAATAGAGATCCAGCAATTCTAGAAACCTGCAGTATAACCACCGTAGGAAAACAGGTCCGTAGCAGGACAATCTGATAAAACAACATAAAGGGTACATAGTGAGGAAGACTGCAAAGTTATTTGACCAGCGAAACAGTTCTGAAGTAATTCTCTATCAACGACAAAATTTTCTGTTATTTTACCAGCTACGCACCTACCCAAATATCATCCACCTTGTCCTCAATTAGCAGGGTTTCCTCAATATTAAAATCTCCCAGAACAGTTTAATGGTACAACTCAAATCCAAAACACTAACCACGCCCTTAATGCCCTGAGTCAAGCCACCTTTTGCTGCCTTATCCCCCCTTAAACTCCAAAATCGTACATCTTTCACCTAAAAGGGTTTGCACCAGTTCGCTAACATTAGTCAGAGACTCTTTTTAGCTGTGCCTTGATAAAATTCCTATTGGAAGACGCTTTCTCCAGGGCAGAGCAGATGCCCAGGAGAGGCACGCACGCTTACCTCCCACACACCTGCAACCCCTGGCGGGATGCTGGACCTGAGGCTTCGAGAGCTAAGCTCCGCTCCCGTTCCTGCTCTCTCTCCCGGGAAACTACAGTCCAGGCTGCGCCTTCGGCTGCTACAGGGACCCAAGCTCCGCCTCCCCCTCCTCCAGTTGGCGGATTCGGCAGCTGCTGCTCCTCCCCCTGCTGTTCCGGCTGCCGTCCCGGCTGGGGGCCGCGGGAGGCTGCTGCCCTGGTGCCTACGCGTTCCCTCGCCCTCCTGCAGCTTCTCTGCCGCTTCCCTTCCCTGGTGACCCCTCTCCCCTCCCGCTGTAGCCTGACACCTGGAGCAGCTCCCCGCCCCGTCAGGGCACATCCGCGAGTAGCCTAGGCTCAACCGATCCCTGCCGGACCCGCAGGTCTGAACGCTCGGAGTGCCTGGTGCTTGGCCGCTTTCGGGGAGACTGATCTTCGGCCAGAGCGCATCCCCACATCTCGCTCTCCCTCCACCCTGGCGACTCCCCAGCGCCTTCCTCGCCGCCCGCGAGGCTCAGCCGCCCCACGTTAGCCACTTGAAGCCCTCGCCCCGCCCCCGTCCCCTCCTCAGCGCCGCTAGCCCGCCCCCACAATGGGTGAGTCGCTGGCCGGGCCGACCCTGCATCCTGATTGGCGCAGGTGAAAGCTGACCCCTCCCTTCCTCTTCTTTCCGTGCACTCTCTCTCTCCTTCTCACCTCCTCCCGCAAAGGCAGGGACTCTCCCCCTATTGGCTAAAAGTGTCCCCACCCATTGTCTTAGGTTGCACCGCATAGCCTGACGGGAATTGTAGTCCTGGGCCTGCAGGAACTGCCGACAATGCCGGCGAGCGGGACTACGAATCCCCATAGGCCCCTGCGCGACTCCGGCTGGGCAGGATTCCGGACAACGCCTGGTTCCTCTCGGGTCCTTCCGGCGTCGCCGGAGTGAATTGATCCGGGAGTTGAAGAGGGCTTCAAAGGTGGGAAGTGAAGTCAGTACCTCAGTAACTGGTAAGGTGTGGCTGTTCTGTCCCAATCCCCGTGGACCCGCGTGGAGCAGAAGAGGTCTGGGGTCACATGGGGGCCGTGGCTAAGGCACTAGGGCTTGGTTCTGGCAGGCGGAGCGGACGGGGCTGAGAGCGGGGCCCTATGGGCGTAAGCGAGGTTACCCTACGCGAGTGGCGTAAAGCTGGTTTGTAAATGCCGCCTGCCCTGCTCGGGCCTGAACGCCTCCAGGAAGTCTCCTGTAGGTGGGGGCGGGAGGGGAAGGGCGAGGTTGGCCTCTGCTGCCCCCGGAGTAGGGAGAGGGCGGATGTGCCTGGGGTGGGGTCCTCTGAAGGTGTGGCTTGGGGCGGGGAGATGAGACTGCTGTTTTCCCCCAGCTTTAGAAGTAGGACAGGGAACGAGTGGAGGAAGGAAGGGGCACTTGGAGTCGACTCGTAAGGTGACTCGGGTTATGCCCTTTGAGAGGAGAGAACTGTAGAAGGAAGAGTCAAAATGTTGACAGAGATCTACGGGTTCAGTTCCCGTTTCATGATGTGGTCCCTCTAAGGAGGTAATTTTGCCCTGAATAGGCAAGTTTAACTTTATAAAGATGTAATTCCTCATGTGTATTTACACCTTTGCTGTTTCAAGGAGTATTCCTAGTGGGATGCTAAGGAGGAAACAGGGGGTAAATGATGTGCACAAGGTCACACATGTAGGGACAGATCTTCTGACTCTAATCCATTGGTAATCCAGCTTCTAAATCTGAGCTGCCGCACCAGAAAGAAAGAGTGGGGAGGTTGTTTGTGTTTTTTGAAGAGGAAGTTGCAAAGTAATGCATTTTAGGCATTTCTAAGGAGCCATCTGTGAATTCCTCAATAAAAGAAACACTCACTCTAATCTGTTGTTGGAAAAATAAGAATCAATTTCAATTTAGCTATTTTTTCCTTATCTTAGAGGTATATTAAGTGATGAATGGTGCTACCGTTTTAAAGGGTAGTTAATGGGACAGCAGAAAGGTAGCAACATGGCTCATCTGTACTCGTGAAGGATACTCCTTTCCCTTTCTACCTTAGGACTATATTATTATTCTTCTCAACTGAGAACAATGGGATTGGGATTCTTCCACGAAACTTATTTTACACTTTTTCAAATAACACAGCAGCAAGAGACAATTTAGTGTACTCATTACTAGAAAAGAAGATACGCTGAATTTCTTGGAGGTAACATGACGCTTTTGTTGAATTTTTTTTTTTTACTTCCCCTCCTTTTCTTGTGTGTAGATAATAATATCAGGCTTTTGTACATTTTATTTTTCTTACCATCTGTGAGTTTTAACTCATCCTTGTTTTATGTTAAAGAATGGAAAAATAGTACATTTATGTTTTATATTGAGCAGAAAGCAGTGTGCTTGTTCCAGTCTTACCCATTGTTGTGACCAAATATAATTACAGTGCATAAATATTAGACAGTTTTTTAATAGAATTTTAATAGTACATTCATTCCCATTTGTTCCTGATATGTTTATATATAAGAGTCAGGTATCTGCTGATCGCAGGTAATCTGTCATGGCTTACTGTTGTATGCATTGACCATTGAAATACGGCGCGTTTGAATGTACTCTGCAGTTGTTAAAATTACCCACAATATGTCTAACTTTTGAATGCAAAAACACTTTCTAGGATCAGGAGTACTATTACATTCCTTTTAAAATAAAAATGACTTTTAAAATAAAAGAGAGATGTAATACTATAGAATGAGGTGAAATCAAGAATATTTAGCACCATGAGTAAGAAATGCAGTACACAAGGAAGGAAGACCTAACTAAGCAAGTGGAAAATTATGTGGAGATAATGAGCACAAATTGACTCAGTGCTGTGTTAGACGGGTGCGGTAGTTTAAGTAAACCATAAACTGATCATGAGTCAGTGATAGTAAAGAAAGAATGTTAATGTATTTTCTATATGGCCACATACAGGCATTTGGTTTGTTGGAGGAAGTGAGAAATGAGTTCTAATTTTTGGCATGCATTTGGGAGGTTGTGGAATGAACTTTTGAACCGAAAATCAGCCAAATTTGGAAATTAGTAAAATTAATACAATGCACTTGCCTAGTGCATGCTAATTTTTGTCCTTGGTTAGATTCTATCGCTAACTTTTCTTCCTCTGTGAGCGTCACCGTAGTTTTGGTATTTTGTCTGGTCAGTAACAGAATGGTAGGATAATGTTTTTATTATATTTATCATCTTTCAGTCACATACTGGAGTACTGTGGTGGTATAACTGAGCACCTGTTTACAAAGAGAATAAAGAAAGAAGTTCAGATTGGTTTTAAGTGCAAGATTCTGTAACTAGTAACTGGCAGGACCAAGGCATAATCCAGGTGTTTTAACTATAGATCTTTTTTAATACTGTGAAATAAAGACTCAGTTTCCTTATTTATTTTTACATGAGAAAAAGACTTAAAATGACTTAAATGTTCAGGTACTGTTACCCTGTTACTCTATTCAGTGCTAACACTTTCTCTTTTGTTTCCTGTGTAGCTTTCCATCCTTATCCCCAGCCTTTCTTGTTTACTGTGCCTTTCAGTTACTACCTGCATAAGCTTTTTCCTGACTTGGGGACCTGTTTCATCCTCCTGCCTGGACTGCTTCCCCTCCCCTTCCCAAGTCTGGCTCTTTTCGACCACATAGACTGTAACCCACCAGGCTCCTCTGTCCATGGAGTTCTCCAGGCAAGAATACTGGAGTGGGTAGCCATTTCCTTCTCCAGGGGATCTTCCTGTCCTAGGGATTGAACCCTATCCTGCTTTCTTTGCAGGCAGACTCTACTGTCTGAGCTACCAGGGAGGCCCCAAGTCTGGCCAACTCCTAGTTAGTTTTCAAGTCTCAGTTTAGATGTCATTTCTCAGGGGAATGTTTCCTGACCTTTGACTCCTTCTTCCCCAAACTAAGTTCCTACTATACATTCTCCATACTCTGTGCTTCTTTGTAGCATCATCACAATAGGAGCTTAATTATTTCTGTGTTTATTTGAGAAGTGTCTGTCTCCCTCACTAGACAGTAAGCTTCCTGAGCAGGGCCCTTATTTGTCATGTGCCTTACCTCATTACTTATACAGTGCCCGGCACAAAGTTAAGTAATTATTTTCTGAAAGTATGAGTAAATGTAAGTGCTTTCATGTACAGTGCGTCCATACACAGTGCGTCCAGCACTGTGCAAGGGGCAGAAGTACAAAAATGAATAAAAGAGATTTGTTTCCTACCTTTGGATAAAAAGAGGTGTTGACAGAAGTTGGATACAAATTGTAGAAAGATGTTTGTTCTTTCTTGGAGGTCTGTAAAATCAGGGTAATTTTCTATGGAAAAATGGCAAAGGGATCATTTTCTGTTACAGCAAAATTTCTGTATAACTGTTTTGGAGACCTTATCACTATTCTGCACTTGCAAGCAACATTCATTATAATAAAATACAGATATGCAAGAAACTTTCTGTGAATTCTGTTCTTTCCTGCTACCTCATCTGTCCTCAACAAAATTCATGATTTTCCCCTTTCTTTGTTGTTTTGTTCTTTAACCACAGTAATCTTCCTTTGAATTTTACCTTTAATATAACTTGCCTTAGACAAGGTGACTGTAAAACTGAGTGGTGTTTATTTCAAAGGAGCTTATAGTTTGAGCCTCATGAAAATTGTCATACTTCAGTGGGACTTAAGGTAATATCTTATTTGCTTTAAACCTTGGTACTTATGAGAGTAAAAATATTATTTTCAAAATATGAAGACTAAATTCAGAAATAAATTGAGTTAGGTTTTGGTTCTGAAAACAAATTCTCTGGTCCTTCAGAGTACTATAATAATGGCATAGAATAAATTCAGCAGCTCAGAGTTGCTGTAGCCTTGCATGCCTTCATGAATTTACCAGTTCACTCTCCCACAGAATATTGTCAAAAAGTGCTTGCTCATATTTGGCCCAGTTTTTATTATTAATAGAAGTCTTTGATAAATCCTAAACTTACGTTTTTAAGTAAGTCCCTATGTTACTTGAATCAGAGATAATAAAATTCATATTGACCTAGCATAACAATATGTGAAGGATAAAACTGAAGTAATGCTTCTTATATCTTGTTGGATTATTAAGGTTGTTATGATTGGTAATGTGTGCCAAGAATTAAGCTAATTCCATGATAAACAATTTTTTCTCCACAATATAAACTGTAGAAGTGATTTAGAAGTTAAATAGTGTGATTGATGGTATATATTACTGCATTTGAAATGTTATAGAAAGTTACGGTCTTATTAGAGATTTATATTTTAGCAGTACAAGCACACACACACACACACGATGTAAAAAGTGAAAGCACCTTTATTGTAGAAGTTAGAAATAATTTATTTGCAGAAAGGTAAATTGTGTAGTTTGGTGGTCCATATTTGTATGTAGAATTTAGTTTTCTCATTTTAGCTACACAATTAATTGCAAGATTTTTCTTTTTTATCAGCTGGCTTATGAATTATTGGGTAACAACAGTGGGACATATAAAGTAGTAGTCATTACTGTTTACTCAGGCCAGTCGTTTGGAAATAAGTTTACCAGAAAAAGATAGATTGTGTAATAGTGATACTTTGAATTATTCATTTATCATATATTTGTTATATATTATGTGTAAAATTGCCTTAAATCTTTGTACCAACCCTGTGATGTAGAGGCACTATTATCCCCAATTTAAGAAAACTAAAGTATAGGGAGGTTAAGTAACTTTTAGCAAGGTCACACAACCACTTATTGTTTGGAATTAGGGTTTAAATCCATGCTGGTCGAGTTAAGACACTATTTTTAATTATGGCAGTAAAAATGATGTTAGTTTTTGAGCACTGATGGAGGGCTCAACTTAGATTAGAGTTCCAGTTACAAAAAGTTGTGTCTTAGATACTAAAGTCAAGGTGGCAGGCAAAGATTGCTTATCTTAAAATTTACTCTAAAAGAAATACTTTGAAAGTTACCACATTGGAAACTGACATATCATTAGCAAACATCACTTTTCCTCTAGCATTGGGATAGAATTACTTTTCCTTTGAGTGCTGGATCAAGTATTTGACTTGCTATTCAGAGATCTTTCTGGAAAGGAAATATGTACATTGTACTACGAGAATCACAGTGTGGTGAGCCTCTCATTTGTGGGACAGCTGTGGTTCTCAGTCCAGTGGTGGGTAGTAGATCCATGTCTTTATTGCTTTCATTCAGGGGCTTATATTTGCAGAATGGAATTACAGTCACCCAGTATTTCAGTAGTTATTTTTCTTTTTGTTTTCTTCAAAAATGAAAAATGTTAAACGTGCCCTTTCAATTTCCATAGGGCAAGTATATGTATAGTGTGACACAAGTATGCTCCCTGGAGTTATGTGAAGTGGCAGCTTGACATGTATTTCTTAATTGTCTCTCTTCCCTACAAGACTGCACACCCTCACTGGCGTGGACTATATCTGGCTTTTCATCATCGCATCTCCAACACTGCTGCTGATTTAGACTGACTATGCAGAGTACCGAGCTAGGTACTTGAAAATAGAGAAAGCTTCTCTACAGTGTTTATAATTTAGTGGATAGTAGTGGGGTGGAAAGACCATTATATGGACATTTGGTCTTTCTGATACATTAAGTACTTGCACATGCATCAATTCATTTGATAATTTTGCATCAGAGCAAAATTATAGGAAAGGGAAAAAGTGATAGTTTCTCTGAGTTACCTTCTGGTCCCTGTCACTGAAATACGCCTTTCTGCCTTATTCAGCCATTCTGTCTTCAGGATGAACTGGAAATCTAATAGAGTTTGGAGTTCAAGAATGACAGAACTCTCAGGTGTTAAACCCTTGCTGCCTTCTTAGACTTCATTATGTTGCTGGAACCAAAGGCATTTGGGAATGGTAAATGAGTCATACCTAGCCTCCAGAGTGCAACTGCTCCCTATACCAGTTCACACTGTTACAAGGCTGTCTCGTTTAATTCCAAATGATTTCGAATAATGCTGTCGCCTTTTATCCAGGAGTAGACACTTGCAGATGCCTTTATCCGTAATAAAATTGGCATTTTGACAGTATTGTCAAAACTTGAGAGGTTTCTGAGATCCTCCCTTAGGTTTGGTGTCCTTCCTTGAAAAATGAATTACAGTTTTATAAGTGAAGGTCATGGGAGGAATTGTATATTGTATATACAATACAAACAGATACCACTCTGTCTCCTTCATTTTTTCTTGTGACTAATAGCATTTTTATTTGAGATCACTTGGAGCTAAAGGTGAAGTTAAATGTCTTATTGTGATAGAATCTTGTCCTTATTTTCACCTACTGTTAAACAGATGAGTCAGAGTCCATTTATTAGGTTGGTGCAAAAGTAATTGCAGTTTCAGTCTGTCAATTTTAAATCGTTATAACTCAGCTCAAATACATCTTTATTAATCAAAATAGGAACCATTGCAATCAACACATTTTTGGCAATGAGAAATAAGTTTGTTTATTCCTGTAGTGTAAAAGTCCATGCTTTGGGATTCAACAAACTCTTGGAAAGCATTTTCTGCATCCTGTTGGTTATGGAAGCATTTTCCCTGCAAAAGCTGTTGAGATGCTTGAAGAAGCAGTAGTCGGTCGATGAGAGGTCAGGTGAACCTGGTGAATGAGGTAAGGCCCAATTCATTCAACTTTTGAAGTGTCAGACGTCCTGGATGAGAAATTGGCCCCGTGGACCAGTGCTGGCTGCAGGCATTGCAGTTTTCAGTGCATCTCATCAATTTGCTGAGCATACTTACCAGATGTTATGGTTTCCCTGGGATTCAGAACGTTGTAGTGGATCAGACACTACCAAGCAGTAACCATGACTTTGGTGCAAGTTTGGCTTTGGGATTTGTTTTGGAGCTTCTCAGTCCAGCTCTGAACTTGTCATCACCAGTTGTCGTATAAAATCCACTTTTCGTCTCACGTAACAATCCAATCGAGAAATAGTTTGATGTTGTTGCGTAGAATAAGAGAAGAATATACTTCAAAGCAATGATTTTTTTTTTTTTTTGGTTTGCAGTCAGCTCATGAGGCACCCACTTAACCAGCTTTTTCGCCTTCCAGTTTGCTTCAAATACCAAACGACTATAGAATGGTTGAGATATTGAGTTCTTCAGCAACTTCTCCTGTAGTTGTAAGAGGATCAGCTTCAATGATTTCTCTCGGTTGGTTGTTGTCAACTTCCGATGGCTGGCCACTGTGCTCCTCCTCTTCAAGGCTCTTACCTCCTTTGCAAAACTTGTTAAATCACCACTGCACTGTGTGTTTGGTAGCAGTTCCTGGGCCAAATGCGTTGTTGATGTTGTGAGTTGTCAGCACTGCCTTATGACTCATTTTGAACTCAAATAAGAGAATTGCTCAAATTTGTGTTTTGTCTAACATCATTTCCATCATCCAAAATAAATATAAATAGCAAATAATAAATCATTAGCAAAAAAAACATAAAGTGAGAAATGCACATTAAAATGATTAAGGACCACATTTATTAAGAATATATTCCAATATCAAACAGCAAATTTCAACAGTGCAAAATTGCAATTACATTTGTACCAACCTAATATTGGGAGCTAATAATTTTATCAACATATAAGCGCCTTGTGGCAGTGTTGTGGTGCAAAGAAATTGAATAAAGAAAACACACATTGCATACTGTACTGAACCTTAGGCAATAAGGAGTTATTAAGGAAAATATAAGAGTATAAGTGATACAGAGCAGGTAAGCCTGACCCGTGTGATGTGTGTGTGTGTGTGTTAGTTGCTCAGTCGTGTGTGATTCTTTGTGACTTAGCCCTCCAGCCTCCTCTGTCCATGAAGTTCTCCAGGCAAGAATACTTGAGTGGGTCGCCGTTCCCTTCTCCAGGGTATCTTCCCGAACCAGGGACAGAACCCAAGACTACCGCATTGCATGCAGATACTTTACCGTCTGAGCCACCAGGGAGCCCACGAGAGCTTAAGTTGAATTTCTAAGGGGTTCTTTAGAGTTGTATTAGAGAAATTAAAACTCACAAATACTAATGCAAAAGAAAATACAGAGATAGATCTCAAACACTAAATTAGGTATTTAGGCATTATTTAATTCATGAACCATTAGACTAAGAACTTCATGGGCAAAAGATGAACACGTTCAAGGGAACAAATTTGTTTCCTGCCTTCCAACAAATGTTTTCATTTAAATTTTGTTCAGACCAGAATTGAAGAAAACTTTAGGCATTCGAATAAGGGGGAAAAATAGAGTATTGTCACTGGCAAAGAGATGTGTCTTTTCCCCTGAACTTGTGCAGAAATATCTTAGAAACTCAAATAGCAGTTGTTGCTATTTTTGTTGTTCCCCTTTCGCATCAGAGGTAGCAAGCCTTTTGATTCTATTCTCTTTTGGTTTTCTGTATAGATTATCCCCTCTTATGGATTTTCTTGGAAAGTTCTTTGACCACATCTTGATTTCACTCTTCTACCAAGCCTGCTTCTGGGCCACAGCTTTCTTTATTAAAGTAATCTATTTTAACACAGACTTAACAAATATTTTTAGAATGCAGTTGATGATCACATTTTTTAAGAATTCCTAAACTGTGTAATTTGCTTTGGATGACACCTATAACTGTTTTTGGGTGGCCCAGGTAATTTATATATGCCTTCGTTTTGGCAAGTGGGAAAGAAAAGGTTTTAAAAGGCTGTGTAAGTGTCCTTTTCGACATTGTGATAATCAGTATTAGCCCATCCTTGTGTGTACTGTGCAGGGGCAGGACTAGGGTGAGGCAAGCAAAGGGTTTAGTGTACAAAATTTCAGGAGACACTCTCTGTCTTACAAGTAAGAGCTTAATTTTGTGCTCTAGCCATCTGGTTTGCCTCACACTCATTCCAGTCCTGATGCTGTGTCAGATTCATTAACTCTTGGATGAAATATCAGTAACTAATAATATGAATTGAATGTTTATTGTATGTCAGATACTGCAATAAGTACATGCATTTTGTACTCTTAATAACACTGTGATGTGCGTACCTCAGTCAATATTGCCAGTAATTTCTCATTGAGTTTAAAAAGAGAGTAAGTGATATCACCCACTCAGACTTCAGCCTCTTTAAAATCTGAGCACTTACCTACTACTCTATGCTATCCATCCATATGTAGAAGTTAGTTACTTGTCCGTTTATGATTTAATATTTAGAAATTATTCCCCCCAAATATTCTTACGCTGACGTGATACAGTTAACTTCTAAAGTACCCGAGTCAGAGGTCTTGGTAGCAAAAAATGGAAGATCCACAGACTTGTGCTGCTGTATACCCTAGGGCGACCTTGAATCAGAGCTGCGTTCCCGTTGGCTTTAGTCTCTAAACATTCTGCATGGAGTCTGGCAGTCTTGGCTCTCAGCTGAGTGACCCGTGGAGGACACAGACAGCAGGGCAGGTGAGCCTAGAAGTAGATCGCTTTGGCCGACAGAAGACATGGGAGGCAGTTTGGACATGGCAGATGTGTCCCATACTATAGGTTATAGTAGCTCTGTAGAATATATACTTAAAATATGTCTCTGTTTAGTTTCTTATTGTGAATTTCTGGGGACTTTTATTTCTGAATTGTGAGATTTGGAGATTGGACTTGATAGTACAGAGGAATATGTGCAAATGGCTGTTTTCGCTTTAAAATTTTATAGTATTAATGTTTAGGTTTCTTAAATGCATGAGTATGTGACAACAGTACAGATAAATTTACTGGTGAGAGATTGAGATCTGAAACTGTCTGAATTATGGAAAAATCTGGATCTGGATAATTTTTGCCAGCCATTACCTTTACTATTTGGACCACTTAGCCTTGTTCATTGGAGAAGGCGGTGGCACACCACTCCAGTACTCTCGCCTGGAAAATCCCATGGACGGAGGAGCCTGGTAGGCTGCGGTCCATGGGGTCGCTAGGAGTTGGACATGACTGAGTGACTTCACTTTCATGCATTGGAGAAGGAAATGGCACCCCACTCCAGTGTTCTTGCCTGGGAATCTCAGGGACGGTGGAGCCTGTGGGCTGCCGTCTATGGGGTCGGACACGACTGAAGTGACTTAGCAGCAGCAGCAGCTTTGTTGATAATGCTTGTATAGTGATTGTGCCTAGAGCAGTGATTCTCAAATTGTGGAGCGAGAGGGCTCCTGCGAGAGAAAGGGCTGGTTAACTGTAGTTATTACCCAATACATTTATTGGGTGAATGAACAGCTTATTGAATCCAAGCACGTTTGCTTTTAGAGTCACTGTACTTTTACTCACCACTCTAATGATGGTGCTAACAGTGTTAATACAGTAGGCCCCCCATACCTTCCTCCCCTGCTGTGTCTAAAGGTTCCAAGACTCCTAGTGGATGCTGGAAACCTCAGATAGTACCAAGCTCTCTATATACTATTATTTTTTTCCTATACTTCCTTATCTATGATATTTTAATTTATAAATAGCAAGAGATTGGCAGCCATAATAAAATAGAGCAATTATAATAATTCAGTGTAATAAAGTTATGCAAATGTGGTCTCAAAATATTTTAGTGTACTGTACTTACCTTCCTGTGATGATACTAGGTGATAAAATTTATGAGTGATAAGACTAAGCGAGGTGAATGACATAGGCATTGTGATATAGTGTTAGGATACTTTTGATCTTCTTTTGTTTTTTTACTATTGACCTGATGGTACATCTGAAGGAGGATCATTAAGCCATGATGATGTGAATAGTGGCCTGTTAGGAGCAGATGATATCTATGATAGGGAGTCTCAGACCAAAGGGCCTGAGATTACATTACGCTGCTCAAAATGGCAAACAGTTAAAAGTTTATGAATTGTTTATTTGAAATGTTCCATTTTAATATTTTGGACCTTGGTCAACCTTAGGTAACTGAAACTGGTTAAAGAAACGGGTAAACTGTATAATTCAAACAGCCCTATTCCTATTCATCTTTAGGTGAAGCGTTAAGCCTTTCTTAGAACCTTGCAAAGTCGCCTCAGTTGTGTCTGACTCTTTGGACTGTAACATGCCAGCCTCCTCTGTCATGGGACTCTCCAGGCAAGAATATTAGAGTAGGTTGCCGTTTCCTTCTCTAGAGAATCTTCCTGACCCAGGGATCCAACCCGCATCTCCTGCGAAGCAGGTGGATTCTTTACCCAATTCATTTTGGTCTAAGTAGGATCTCTTGCTTACCCTTTTCCTCCACCTGCCTTTTTCCTAGCTCCCTCCTCTAAACCTTTATCTCTTGTTTGGAAGTGGATACAACAATTTGACCTGAGAAGGCCCTGAAATGTAGGTTGTGATATCAAACGCTCACTTTTCCAACTGTGTGGCTTGGCCAGACTGATCGATTCCTACCTTGAAATAAATTCAGTTTCTGAGTGTAATTTGTGATGCTGGGTGCTTGAGAGAAAGCAAAGTGGTGTTAGTTATTTGAAACGCTGAGTCAGTCATTCAAGAATATCTCCTTTACCAGAATTTGTAAATATTTTCTATGATCTAGTGATTTTTTTTCTAAATTTCCCATGAGATTCCTTTGGAACCCTTAGTAGATAACCAGGAATAAAGTTTTACCATCTTTGAATTTTAGAGTTCCATGGCCTTTAAGATGATACAGTTTTTACCTTCTTTATACTTTCTGATGAGGAAACAAAGCCAGTGATTAAGTGAAAGTTCTGTCAAGTCAGGAGGACCAAAAACCCTTGTCTCAAGTGCTGAGTCAAACTTAATTTTACCTGTGTCTTGGAGACTGTCCTTAGAAGGGTTTTTTTTTTTTTTTTTTCCTGTCTTCTGACTCTAGCCACTGTTCTTTCCATACCAGTGACATCCAACCTGTCCTGTTCACAAGAATCATCTGGGCTGGCTGCTGAGGATACAGCTTCCTTAACCCTTTCTTGGAGATTATGAGTGATCTTGAGAACTCGTGTTTTTAATAAGCCCTGAAGTGGTGGTTGTGGCTTCGGTTGTCCAGCATTTGGAAACTGCAGCACTCTTCCACTCTCTCTCATAAAGTTTTGCTTTCTGCTGAAAGCTGGGTAACTTTTTGGATCTTGCTTATATGTAAAGCAAGGTTAACCAATGTTGGAATGCTTCCACTTTGAGAATTTTGTGAACTATTAAATTATACATCAGTTGTATCCTTAATAAAATTAAGACATTAGAATTAATAATCTGTTTCAGTGTCCTTTGGTTTCCTTTGGCTTTCATGTAAGTTTCTTTTGGAATTCTGATTTTATTTGCAGTGATGTGATGTTTCTATTCTCTCAGCTTACTCCAATAGGGAGAGCTTGGGATAGCCAAAAGAGATTAAAAACTGGTAAATGTAACTGGGTCCAGACTTCGTTAATAGAATTATTTAGATTTCTATGTTTGTTTTTCTTTTGCTAGGCTTAATATTTGAGAAGTGTTAGAAAGACTGATTCAACTTATAAATTGACCATCTCTTGTCTCATTAATTTTTGTATTCAGCAAACGGTTATTAAGTTAGGTCTACTGTGTACCTGCTAATGCTGACTGGTAATGTCACTATTGGGAAAAAGAAATACACTTATAAATTATAACATGAACTCATGGATTCTATTTACTGCTGGAATTAATAAACTTCTTTTAGCCAGATATTGTGGACAGTTTGGAGGGCCAACGAAAATAAATGAAACTTTCCTCCTTTAAGGAGGGAAGTGAAAGGAATTATAAGAATTTGGGATCATGTAAGGGGGCTAGTATTAGATTTGACTATAGAGAAAAACAAGACAACCTGCCTACAAATACTTTTCAAGTCTAGAATTTCCTTTACTTAGGAAGCTTCTATTTTTCCCAGTAACTTTATGCATAAATTCCAAGAACTTCCATTTGTTCACACATTTCATTTGAGAGTAAATAGCCTTGGCCCTGTTGTGCCCCAGAGGGAGAGAGTGAGGCTGTTTCGGTAATGCTGATTCTGAGCCTTGAGATATACCCACGTGTGGTTCTTTAAATGAACAGACTCCTTTGGTTAGTTGCGTAGTGTGTGGCAGAAACTCCAAAGACTAAATTTGGCATTAAAGTGGCATGGAGTTATACGTTGTTTATTGAACTGTTTCAAATGAAGAAACATATAGAAGGACTGACAACAAAATTTTAACTTGTAGTTAAAATTTGGCAGAACAGTTTAATATTTAAAAAGGCTTATTGGAATTGTTGATTTTTATTCACATATAAATGCTAATGAAACTGTTTGGCCCAGCTTGTGGTTGTCTGTTCTGAAAAGTTTGGATATAAATTGGTTCTTTGGAACATTTTCCCATGGGAACAATATTTTAGGAGAGTGGTGAAGTGTGGAGTAACCAGCCACCTGTGTAGCCCATAATGTTGCTTTAATACTGTCTTTTTGATAACAAGTAGTAACTGATAGTAAAGTTAGTTTTAGAGGCAAGAAAAAAAAAAAAAATATATATATATATATGAGTAAATTAGAGAAAGAGACAGTTATAGAGAGAGACAGTTAATTTAAATATCTTAAGAGAAAATTTACAACATGGTACAGTACCACTTATTAGACAAAATGTTTTTTAAAAAACCAATGCCAGTATTTGAAAAGGTAAAAACTAAGTGTTTGAACAAGTTTAGTGGGGTTGATGTCAGCAGGAATTCAGAAGGTGACTCTAGGCACCTTACTAATCTGTTCAGCTGTTTCTGCCTTTGTATATGCAGGGAGAGGCATGTGTTCAAAAGAGTAAAAGACAAAAAGGATACCATTGAGCGTACTTGAGTATCTTACCTCCTTTTATTTCTACCTCCTTTTGACTGAGATCCTTTAAAACTTAGACTCCTCTCTTGTCAGCTCACCATTTCAACCTCTGCTGGCAGTGCCCTCTATATACAAGTGACACTACTCTGAGTGTTATACTTGACCTCATCAAGAAATAAAAAACAATCGTTAGGTTATTGTCCATATTCAGAAGCATCTAAAACTTTTGTCCCCCTTCTCTTGGAAACACCTGATGCTGGTCCTCTTATCTGGTTCTCCCATAAAAGCATAGCATCCTGTGTGGTTTTCACAGTTATTCATTTTTTCTTTCCTTCCATAGTATAAGCTCTCTGAGGTCTTGTCTTGTTCACTGTTCTGTATTAGTACTAGGCCCAGTATTGTATAGATAGTCAATAATTTTTTTTCTTTTTTTAAAAGAAATATTTATTAAATAAATGAAAGATTTTTTTCCTGTCATTCTGTAAAATAGTTCTTCAAGTTCTGTTGTTGACCCTGTACTGCTATCTTTCACTTTTTTTTTTCATAGATACCAATGCCTTTCGTTTACTATCAATACTGTACATCCGGTATCCATTTTTGTTGTGATTAGTAGTATCACAGCATTTCAGCCCTTCTTTTTTGTTCCAAGTTTATTATGAAAAGGTATTCACAGTTATTTTTAAGTGGGAAAGCAGATTATCAAATGGTTTATTAAGTAGTCAGATAGTAACAGCAGATATTTACTTGCTCTTGTTTATTATTCAGGTTCTATTGATCTGGATGCATTAGGTTTCTTCAGCTTTTCCTGCCTTCAGCTTTGTTCCTCCATTCTGCCCTTAATGCTGTGGCCAGAAAAGTCTATTTAAGTACCAGTTGACTGATCAGATAATGGTTTTCTCTTGTCTTATAGGATAAAATTTAGGAATCGGCCTTTTCTTCCTTTTATTTATTATTTATTTAATTATTTGCTTCTGCGAATTCAGGAAGCAGATATAAGCTCAGAAATAGGAAAAAATTTCCATGTTTAGAACTACCAGAAATAAGACTAAACTTTCCATTGGTGTCAGTTGGTGTTCAGTTCCCCTTCACTGGTAGGAATATGGAGGAATAGTAAGCAGTTCTCAGACGAGACAGGTTATTGGAGTTTGTTTGAAGCCATGAGCACTAGCCTTTGTAGCTTTCAAACTGCTTAGGTCTTTGACAGTCTGCGTCAGGTGATTTTTTAACGATTAGAACCACATCTTTTTCATCCCCCACTGTGCTTGTGTGTAGTAGGTGGTTAACATATATTTATTCAGTAAATGAATAACCTCTGGGTAATTTCTTGGGTAGATGAAATTCTTGGTTTTCACTTGATACTCTTTCTTCATTTGGGAGTGTCAGATCTTAATTCAGAGCTCTGGGATCAGGTCATAGACTTCTGCATGTGTGATCTTAGGCAAGTTATTTACCATCTGAGTCTGCTTTTTCATCTGTAAAATTAGAATGACAGTTACTATAAGGTAAGTTATTGGGAGGACTAAACGTGTGTGAAAATATTTTATAATCTGAAAATGCCTTATAAAAGTTACAAATTATTCAAAATTGATAGCTTTTTTTGTTAAACTTACATATTACGTATCATTTAGTATATAAATATGTTAACTACTATTAATCTTTCACTTTATAATTAGGCTCAGTTTTCAACTTACCAAAGGAATTAAATATAGTTGCTTTCTTTTCAAAAGCAACACATTTCCTCAACTCAAGGCAAAATTTCTCTCTTATATTGTTGAATTCTCAATATTTTATTTCCAAACTTCCAGTACCCATGGATTTTTCTTCCTAGTTTCTATGTTAACTTTGGACAAAGACTCAAAGAATGCCACTGACAAAATTAAATAATATTAAATAAATCATTTAATTAAGAAATTAGATCAGTTTTTTTCCCCCAAATAGATCACATTTGGTGGAATTTTCCCAGTTTAAAAATTTGCCTTAAATCTTTGATAGTTGCTATATTTTTTGTTATTTTTTAGGTGACAAAATCAGTGAAGGATTAGCAAAAAATTTTAATGAAAATGTTAAATACTTGATGTTTTTATTCTTAATTCTAATATAGTAAATATCTGTTCTTTCTTGCCCTTTAACCAGGTCAATATATGTTTTGTGGTTTATTCTTTTATCACGAAGAGAAGAAAGACTGCAGTGAATGAAGATTCTTCTGCATTTTAGCACTGCTTTTTCTGCTGTAGTTGGCTTTTGAATGAGGATGACAATGGAAGAGATGAAGAATGAAGCTGAGACCACTTCTATGGTTTCTATGCCCCTCTATGCAGTCATGTATCCTGTGTTTAATGAGGTAAATGGATAAACATTTCTTCATATGACCTGTGGAATTTCTTTATGTCTGCTTCATTTATTCATTTGTTTGTTTGTTCCATCATGTAACAAGTACTTATATAAATGGACTCCATCTATGTATTAAGCATTGTTCCAGGGCTGGACATAAAACAGTGAGGGAAAAGCCCTGAGCTTTTGCTCTTCCTCTGGAGGTTTCACTATGGTAGGAGAGAGAGACATTGGACAAAAGAATACAAGCAAATTTTGTGATGAGTGCTGTGAAGTGTAAAAACAAAATAGGTTAAGTAAAGTAACAGGTGAGACCTATTTTAGGGGCCAGGACAGGCCTCACTGGAATAAGAGACATATATGCTAACATCTGAAAGAGGTAAAGGTTAGTGTGTTGAAGAGTTGGGGATTAGCACCTTTTAGGTAGCCAGAGAGCAGGCCTGAAAATATCCTAATGAGTTACAGTGAAAAGGTGAAAGTGAAAGTCGCTCAGTCATGTCCAACTCATTGCGACCCCATGGACTACATAGTCCATGGAATTCTCCAGGCCAGAATACTGGAGTGGGTGGGTAGTCTTTCCCTTCTCCAGGAGATCTTCCCAACCCAGGGATTGAACCCAGGTCTCCAGCATTGCAGGCAGATTCTTTACCAGCTGAGCCACAAGGGAAGCCCAAGAATAGTGGAGTGGGTAGCCTATCCCTTCTCCAGCAGATCTTCCCGACCCAGGAATGGAACCGGGGTCTCCTGCATCACAGGCGGATTCTTTACCAACTGAGCTATTAGAGAAGCCCCAAGTTACAGTTAGAGAGAGTAGTGACAAAGCATAATTTTACTGATAAATGGAAGATACCATTGCTTTGTATTGAGAGAAGATATAATTGCTTTTTTATTTGAGGAATTTTCCAGGACTTAATAATACTGATACATTTTAGGTTTTTTTTTTTTTTTAAGTTGATATTTAATAGGCTAAGCTATGTAGAGAGTTTTTAGAACTGGAAGTTCTGTAAGAGATAATTTCTCCCCTCCTGTTAATAGTGAACTGAGGTCCTGATATGTGAGATTATTTTGCTTTAAAGTTTCTTTTTTTACTTAAAAAATTCTGGAGGTAAGTGGTCCAGGACTAATAGTGTGATGAGTCAGTATCATCAAAACCTGAGGTTCCTGTCTTCTGCTTAATCGTCCTAGTGCTTGCCTTCCACTATCAAGGTCACTTCAGCATGTGGGATGGCTGCTGCTGTTTTGTCCTAAGTTGTTTGAAAGGGGTAAAAAAACGAAGCCGGGGGTGGGGAGTTTTTCCAGCTGATAAAGCTTCCTTGAAGTAACCTTTCTGAAATTTGTACTTGAGACTTCCATTTACATCTCATTGGCAGGAATATAGATTTATGACCACACCTAGCTGGGCAGTTAGGAAATTTAGAAGTTTACTGAAGAGGAAGCAAAGAGGAGGCATCTTTTAGAAAACCTGTCCCGATTATCCTGCTACCATCATAGCATTGGAGGCACTGTTCTAGGGCTGGCTGTACCCATCTCTGGCAGCTGTAGCCAACACTCCAGTCATTAATTTTGCCATATTGTTCTATCACTTTACCCAGGCGTTGCAAGACTATAGTTATTGTTGGAAGCAGTGCTTCAGTGCTGTTCAGTAAATATTTACTGAATACCAGCCATTTGTTTGTCGAGTCTGCTGCAAGGGTCTGGAATTACTGGGAAGAAAAAGTCAGCATACTTCTTCTCAAGAGTTGCAGGGAACACAGATGTTTAAGCAGATCAATCATTAACTGTTCAGTTATCCTTGTACCAGGTATGAGGTAAAGAGAGTCACTGAAGGATAGATGAGTAACCTGTCCTGACATTTAGTGTTTAAACTTCTCAGGTTCTTCAAGAGCTGTCATGACAGTTCCATCCAGAGATGCTCCCTCTTTTCATGTTTATGTACCTAACTCTGTAAGCTATTGGATCAAGTTGTTTGGGGGCATTTTCTCTATTTATTTTGAGTCTTTAAGGAAAGTCAGTTTGCACTGCAGAACTTCAGTTTAATCCTCTAGTTAATGAAAGGAATGAGAAAAGCTTTTTTTCTAAGAGTTTGAGTGGCCTTTTCCTCCATATGGTGAAATGATTTTATGTGATGCTTGACTTTGGAAAACAGTTGTATAGGATGTAGGATTCGGGTGAACTCTTGGGGTTAATACTGGTATACCTTTTCTACTTTATTCGTGTGAAAGAAGAATTAACTTGAAAGAAAAAGAAATGGCTAAGAATGGATCAGTAAATCTCTTCAGAAATCTGAGAGCTGAACAACATGTGGGGTATAATGGGCCCAAGACTAGAACATGTTGCGAGATGATTCATAGTGGTTGTTAGAAGTGAAATTTGAAAACGAAGTGGCTGGTTGTGTCAGACTGAGAGATACTACATCAAGTTGTCAGGGTCTGATTCTCAAATTGAATTTACTGATCTAACATCATGGTATCAGTTGTTTTTTTTTTTTTAATAAAATACAAGCGGCGTTCTCTGGCATTCCAGTGTATTATTGTAACATCTTAAATAAGACACTATTATTTAACTATAGTTCAAACATGGATTTTTCTATAAATCTAGTAATGGGGAAATTAGAATCTAGTTTGGCTTTGCTTTTCTCTGCTTTGCATATTTAAAGATAAAATGGATGTCAAATTAATTTTACAAAAAATAGCACCATAATAGGGATAAAGTTTTACTCTGACAGTAAATGATTCACTAAGTTTTGTCCACTGTGTAGGGAAGAGTTAAAAACCTTATGCATGCTCACCTTAATATTACATTCATAATAGTAACAACGGTAGCTTAGAAGCCATTTTGCAGAGCAGATTCTTAGATAGTAGGATATCCTTACACCTGAGGAAATTTTAGTACTGTTACTGCAGCTCACAGGGGAAAGTTATTTATGACATTCTGGGAGCAAGATGCTCGCTAAACTTAATGAAGCTGTGCCGAAAGTAAGCTTCTTGTTTAGTCAGCTGCTGCACAGTTCAGAGTCCAAGTATATTGCATGTGTTGTAAATGTACTGTGAAATAGGTCTCCTGGTTGCATTATGGAATAATGAGCTTATAGAAACCTCATGCCAAGTCTTGTATAGATCAGGTTCTCATGTACTGTATTCTTGTTTGCTGATTCTTTGTATATGAAGGAGGAAGGGTGTATGGTTCTGTTCTTCATTCCAGGAAAAGACATATCATGTATGTTCTTTTCCAGTGACTTGAAAGAAAACTTTTTAAGGCAAATATAAATATTTTTCCTATTAAAAAAAATCAAACCTCAAATTTTAAGTAAATGTTACACTTCTCCACAGTGAAGGCATAGGCTTCACTTATAATCCCACTAATTCATAAGTGATCATAGTTAATGTTTTGGATTAGATTTACTTCTCTTATCATTTACTATGCTATGTAATCTTGTCTTAGTTTTCTGTTCTGCAAAATGAGGATAAACAATATTATACTTAATTCTCACAACTCTGGGAAGTAAGTGAATTGATATAGTGCTTAGAACAGTACCAGACATGTGCAGATATTAGATCTTATTATTACCACATAATTTTATGTAAAATTGTGACCATACCTGAAAGTGTGCACATTTTTAGGCAATGTTTTAGTGGAATATTCTTATAGTAGTTAGATGGCTCTGCTTATTTTTTTTGCTAGACAACGTAGCAACCCCAGAAACTGATTCTTTTAGAGCCAGTTATTGGACTTACTATGTACAGAACAGATGATTGCACTTTGCCTTTGTAAACTCATAAAATTTAATGGATGGCCTCTTGATTCTGTCTACTTCTGTTTTTGTTCTGGCTCTTTTTTTTTTTTAAAACCTAACTCATCTCATTATCATTTGAATCACAAGAGATGTATGTGGAGTTTTTATTCTTGGTTCAGTTTAACTTTTTTTTTTTAAGAATATGATCAATAATCTTGATCATATTGGGGGGAGGGTGGAAAAAAGGGAGAAGGTATCAGCGTGGGGAAAATAGGCCTGATTTTGAGGAAGCAGGTTTTATAGACAATTTGGAACTAATTAATTATTTTGACCTAAAAAAAATAACTTTTAATTGAAAGATTTTGTAAGACTGTTTAAAACTTGAGCAACTAAAGTGTTAAGTGGATATATATATTTTTTAAATTTTGGGTTTAAGAAACTGTCTTGATGGACTTCCCTGGCAGTCCAGTGGTTAAGACTCCAAGCCGTTAAGACTCCCCCTTCAGGGGACCGGGGTTCAGTCTCTAGTCCGGGAACTAAAATCCTGCATGCTGCGTAGCATGACCAAAAGAAATTTTTAATGTATTTTTTTAAAAAAGAAATTAGCTTGATACTAGAAAATAAAATATAGAAATGAACTGTTATTTCTAGAGGGAGTGATATAATAAAAGCTCTCAATGGATTCAAAATCATATAAGCTTTTAAAATATGTTTATAAATGATCCAAAAAGTTAAATTTGAAAAGTTTGCAGTTCGTTAACAGTAAGTGGTCACAAAAGCTGTGAAGAGTAAGTTGCAGGAGGAGCTCACACAACTGAGAGGAGACAAATGTGAGGTTGAAGTGAGACCTTAATGTTAAGTTCACCCAGCCTATAGTTTCCCTCCAGTTGCACTTCCGTCTCTAAGTGAGGAGAGGTGTTATGTGCCCCTTTCTCTTACTCTGATTCCCTCTCTCTTAACTTTTTTACTGGTGACATGGGGTGTTATGTGCCCCTTTCTCTTACTCTGATTCCCTCTCTCTTAACTTTTTTACTGGTGACATGGAAATCCAACATGGCAGAGATCCAGGAGTGCCTGTCTATGTCCCAATATCCATCAATACAAAATGTCAACATATATCCCTTACCTTCTTCTTTGGATTTAAAATATGGTATATGCACTGTCAGGCGCCGCTGAAAGATGGTAGCATTGGCTCTTTAAACATACGCCAGTCGAAGACCCTTATCCCAAAAGCCAGAAAAATACTGGACCCAGTAGTAAAAGTATTGGAAACAAAGTGGATATTATTATCTATTCCAAACTGACATAACTCTGCAGGGTGTTAGCAACCCTGAAGAAACACTAAGGAGGAGGATTTTAGGAGGTCGAATTCTTCAAGGACCAGTTTAGATCTCATCTTCATACTTTTTACTTCAGCTGACAGTGATCTCATCAGCTTCTATGAGCTACTTACTTAATCTTCTGGGGTTCCAGGAATATAGTCTGTTTCTTTGTATCTCTCACACTGACTTCTCTCACATGGTAGAAACTCAGTACATTGTTGGTTCTTAAGCAGTTGAAGAGATTCAGTGATGGGACAGAAGCCAGCCTGGAAAGAGTGAGTACAGGGTGGGTGAGTACAGGGAGCTTAAGTGGCTTGTGTATTGGTTTTAGAGCCAGACAAATCTGGTATGAAGCCTGTTTCTGTACTTTTTAGCTCTTTTATGTTGGGAAAATTTATGCAAACTGAGTTTATGCCTCTATAAAATGGAGATGATGATAGTTACAGATTTATTATGAGGGTTAGTTAGAGATACTCTATAAAAATACGTAATGAAGTCCATAATATGTGCCTAGTAAAGTGGTAGCTGTTACTGGTGTCTTACTAGAACCTGATACTGTAATGAAAGGTACAGGTAAGGTGAACATGATTTTATTATGAAATTATCTATCACATGTGAGAGGCCTAAAATAGAAGCACATTATAATAGGGAAAGTGTAAACATACCTTGCTACCTGAGTATTAGAGGCTGAAATTATAGATTCAAAAACAATTTAGGTAAATTTATGGATGAAAGGTTAAGTTTCATTCATAGTATTTTTTGAATGTATATAAGTGCCTATATGCCTGGTATTGCTTGGGCATTGTGAGTAATAAATCCTGGTGGGATCATTGCAAGACATGTAGATAAATAGTATATCCTAAATGACTTCCATCGGAGTTCTTGTCAGGTGCTTCACAGATCACTGACTTGATTCAGTATGTTAAGTCTGACCTTTCTCTCCTTTCTAAGATATACATACGTAAACTTAATCTAGAAATCTAGAGCTGTAGATGTCTCAGTTCAGTTCAGTTCAGTCGCTCAGTCATGTCCGACTCTTTGCGACCCCATGAACTGCAGCATGCCAGGCCTCTTTGTCCATCACCAACTCCCGGAGTCCACCCAAACCCATGTCTATCGAGTCGGTGATGCCATCCAGCCATCTCATCCTCTGTCATCCCCTTCTCCTCCTGCCCCCAATCCTTCCCAGCATCAGGGTCTTTTCCAGTGAGTCAACTCTTCACATAAGGTGGCCAAAGTATTGGAGTTTCGGTTTCAACATCAGACCTTCCAGTGAACACCCAGGACTGATCTCCTTTTAGGATGGACTTGTTGGATCTCCTTGCAGTCCAAGGAACTCTCAAGAGTCTTCTCCAACACCATTCAAAAGCATCAATTCTTCGGCGCTCATCCTTTTTCACTGTCCAGCTCTTCACAACCATACATGACTGCTGGAAAAACCATAGCCTTGGCTATACGAACCTTTGTTGGCAAAGTAATGTCTCTGCTTTTCAATATGCTATCCAGGTTGGCCGTAACTTTCCTTCCAAGGAGTAGGCGTCTTTTGATTTCATGGCTGCGATCACCATCTGCAGTGATTTTGGAGCCCCCAAAAAATAAAGTCTAACACTTTTTCCACTGTTTCCCCATCTGTTTCCCATGAAGTGATGGGACCAGATGCCATGATCTTAGTTTTCTTAATGTTGAGCCTTAAGCCAACTTTTTCACTCTCCTCTTTCACTCTCATCAAGAGGCTCTTCAGTTCCTCTTCACTTTTCTGCCATAAGGGTGGTGTCATCTGCATATCTGAGGTTATTGATATTTCTCCCAGCAATCTTGATTCCAGCTTGTGCTTCCTCCAGCCCAGCGTCTCTCATGATGTACTCTGCATATGAGTTAAATAAGCAGGATGACAATATTCAGCCTTGACGTACTCCTTTTCCTATTTGAAACCAGTCTGTTGTTCCCTGTCCTGTAGATGTCTATCTTGGCTAATTATATAGTTCCTCACTGACTGGCGGCCCCTTTTACTTGCATTGACCCTTTCATATACCGGTCATGGCAGTACAGAGTGAGTTTATTAATGCTGATACTTGAAAGGCACTCATCTGACTCAGACCTTTGACTTGGTGAAAGAGGTCAGTGTGGTGTAAACCCAAACAAGGAAATGGGTTCCTATCAGGGAGGAAACGTTGATTCTGTCTGTCTCCCTCTGCCTCCCTTGCACAATAAGAACTTGAGATCAGAAGAGCTATATTGCTAAATCTTCTTTGCGATTCATTATAATTAAATGAATTTGGTGGAAGAAGGAAATCTTAATTTTTTGGAGATATACCTTCATTAGTTAATCAATATACTTGTCTTATTTAGTTGTTTACTTGCTATTTTTGCCTATCTAGATCCCCCTACCTAGATTCCTTTTACTTACCAGGGCAATGTTAGATTTTTCAAGATTTGTAGAAGCCAAGTTAAATAAATACTAAATTAAATGGCCCATTGTTTATTTTGGAGATAAATTGTTCATCTTGGCCAGTTTTGATACTTTTCTTTTTGTTAAGGCAAGTAACTCATAGGGAGATAAGGTTCTTGGCATTTCTGCCTTATTTAGAAAATAAATTGATTTAAACTGTTTGGAGAGTCACTAGATTGTATGTGTGTGTGTAAAACTGTTTTCATTGCCTTTAAGAATTGAAAATAATAGTTATTGCATAATGTGATCTATAACCATAAGGTTTTTTATTTAGAAATATTATACTTGCATAAAAACCTACAAAGATTACATTGATTTTGAAGGTTTAAAATTGTCCCAAATAAAAAATATATACATTGAGCTTTATTGAGTTATAAAGCCTAATTCTTAGTCCCTAGCCTAATTCTTAGGGACTAACAAAATCTGATTTTAACTGAAGCTAGTTATTTTAAGCCTGGCAATTAATTTTTCAAGAAATGTAGTTACTTTTATGAAATTGTATACCTTCTTTAGCCCAATGAAAAGCAACTTATACAGTGTTTAATAAGTTCATTTATCTTTCAAAGTTATAATCCTTATACATTTGATAATAAAAGCTAAAAGCATTTGGGTTGAACTTTGGATTCAAGGCTTGGTAGCCGTTTTTTAAATTCTGGTTAAAAAAAGAAGACAGATATAATCATCTGTAAAATCCAGATGACCCACTGTCTTCAATATAAGTAACAAACCTTTTATCAGTACTGTTTGCTAATTAATAAAAAAAAAAGACTAATCTTAGTTTAATGCCTGACTGAGGAGATGAAAAAGCAATTTTAAAAGAGTTATGTGGTAGGCACTAGAAATAAAAACAAAAATAAATGAGACCTAATCAAATTTACAAGCTTCTGCACAGCAAAGGAAAACCATAGAAAAATGAAAAGATAACCTACAGAATGGGAGAAAATATTTGCAAATGATGCTATAGACAGGGACTTAATCTTCAAAATATACAAACAGCTTGTACAATTCAACAACAAAAAGACAACTCAATTGAAATATTGGCAGAAGATCTTAATAGACAGTTCTCCAAAGAAGACATACAGACAGCCAATAAGCAACATGAAAAGATGTTCAACATCACTAATTATTAGAGAAATACAAATCAAAACTACAGTGAGGTGCCACTTAACACCAATCAGAATAGCCATCATTAAAATATCTACAAATAACAAATGCTGGAGAGGGTGTGGAGGAAATGGAACCCTCCTATGCTGGTGGGAATGTAAGTTGGTGCAGCCACCATGGAAAACAGTGTGGAGGTTCTTCAAAAAACTAAAAATGGCCATATGATCCCACTCCTGGGCATATACCTTAACAAAACTATGATGCAAAAAGATACATGCACCCCTCTTATAGCAGCACCATTCACAGTAGCCAAGTCATGGAGACAGCCCACAGGTCCATCAACAGATGAATGGGTAAAGAAGATGTGGTACATATATACAATGGATGTATTGTTATCTATATATACAGTGGATACACTGTAATGGAAAAGAATATTAAAAATAGAATGTATGTGTATAACTGAGTTACTTTGCTGTACAGCAGAGATTGGCACAACACTGTCAATCAACTGTACTTGAATTAAAAAAATTAAAAGAGTAAGGTAGAAAATACAAAAAATCTTAAGTAATACATATTTTCTTTGTTTTGGTTGTTTTAGAGTCCATACACAAATAATTTGGTGTCTCTTTTTAACAGAACATTGAAAGTTAATCTTGAATCCTCCTCTCATTTTCAAAAATTTAAGTGAATATGTTTATTTCTATTAGGGGCATATACTATTTTAAATTCTGTGCTTATCTTAAATCAGTCTTTAAAGTGGTGCGTGCTAAGTCGCTTCAGTTGTGTCCAACTCTTTGCGACCCTGTGAACTTTAGCCCACCAGGCTCTTCTGTCCAGGGGATGCTCTAGACAATAATACTGAAGTGGGTTGCCACACTTGCCTCCAGGAGATCCTCCCAACTCAGGGATCAAACCCCAGCTTTAAGTCTCCTGCATTGGCAGACATGTTCTTTGCCTCTAGCACCACCTAGGAAGCCCCAAAGGAATAAATAATGGACTAATACACATACCTTAATTTTTCATCCTTTCTAATGAAAATTTTAGATAATCTATTGGAAGAATTATGTTGATTCAGAATCATTAGCAAATTATGTTTGTTAATTGATGGGTGTATCAATGTGATTACTGCAAAATGCAGTATCAGAAATGTATTTTTTCTGGAAAACTGATATTAATGATTTAAAATTTTTATTGCAGCTAGAACGAGTAAATCTGTCTGCAGCTCAGACACTGAGAGCAGCTTTCATTAAGGTGAGGCACAGATAATTTACTATTATGGGGGTTAAAGTGTATCTTATAAAGAAATCTAAATACCATGTCATAAATGTCAGTTTGTTTTTTTAACCTTTCTTTTGGATACCTTTCTCTTTTGTTTTTGAATTGCTGTTTAGTGAAAACCTTTTCAGTCATCTTGTGCCTGTTTTAGTGTACACTTTTAAAGCTTAAAACACTTCTAAAAAGTGAGTTGGAACAAGTGCTATTTCAGTAGCATTCAGCTTTTCATCACTTTGTGCTTTTGAAACTGACTTCTTCAGAGTGTTTCTCTTTAGCTTTATAGTATATTTTAAAATTCTGTTTTATTTGATGTATTAAAAACTTTTATAAAGTTATACCCAAAGATTTTCTTCATGCTCTTTTTAACCATAGAACATAAATGTAAAACTGTGTTTTAAATAAGAACTCTGTGTTTATCACATCAAGGATATTTTAAGGATCAGCTGAGTCACTCAGGATGAACTTTTTCATTGTCTTATTGTTTCATTGCCCTGAAGATGTTAAGTCGATAATCCCTAGCTTACATGTTGCTGTTGAGCATTTAAAACATAGCAAGTTCAAATTGAGTTGTACTCCAGGTTTGAAGATGAGTACCAATAAAAGAATATAAGCAACTCAGCAATATGTATGATGTTGATTGCATGTTGAAATGATAATATTTTGGGTGTACTCTTAAAATAACTTCATGTGTTTTTTCTTTTTACTTTTTTAATGCGGCTACTAAAAATTTAAAATCAGATAGGCTCCTACTAAATATTTCTATTGGATACCCCTACTTCACTTACTGAGTGCAGCCTTTCATATAAGACTTAATCCATTTCATTCTAAATACATATCCATCCCAAGTCACTTCAGTTGTGTCTGACTCTTGTGATACCATGAACTGAAGCCTGCCAGGCTCCTCTGTCCATGGGATTCTCAAGGCAAAAATACCAGTGGGTTGCCATTTCCTTCTCCAGGGTATCTTCCCGACCCAGAGATCGAACCCACATTTGATTCTCTTATATCTCCTTCACTAGTAGGCAGGTTCTTTACTACTAGCACCACCTGGGAAGACCTAAATACATATCAGCGTACCCAGAATTTTAATTTTTATTTACTTTTTGTGTGTTTGTTCCCATCAATAGCTAAAACAACTTACATTTCAAGTATTTTAATGTTTAAATCTAGAATAAATTTATAGTTGAGTCTCATTGGAGTTGAAGCTGTGAATATTCAGCTTGATTTCTTTTTATGGCAAAGGTTAGCTTATTGATACCTCTCTTACCTGGTAGCATAAATAATGTCATTAGACATCTGTCTATTTCACTACTAGAAATTACATTTTGTGTGTTGATCAGTACTATTTTGATGTAATACTCTAAAATGCAGTGCATGTATACACGTGCATACTAATTTTATTTAAATATATCCTCCCTAATCATTGGGTTAATGAAGAGAATGAATGAATTAGCACCATCCTTAGTGGAGTTTCTTGTTGTTTGTTTTTCATTACTTCTTTGCATTAAGTATCAGTGTGATTTGGAATGGTATATTTGGTTGTCAGGGTGGCATTATGGGGACTATTTTAACCATCTTTGTGGCCAAAGATGGAAAAGTGATCCATTGCACGCCATAGTATTGATAAGGCAAAAGTCAGTTTTTTGGCTTTTCCGATACCAAGAAGAGAGAGAAACTTCCTGTGTGTCCTCATAAGGAAGACTCACTCTGAAGTATTTGTTATATACCCACTGACAGTCATAAAAGTAACATAAAATAATGAACTTTATTAAGCTTTTCCTTGTAATATCCTTATATATAAGCTGACATTTTAACTCTATAAAGCACAATTAAAAAGCAGACTTTAAAGTATGTGTTTATGATAAGTCTGGTTAAATATGATAGATCTGGGTAAATTTTATTCATGATACTGATTCTTTTTTTTTAATTAATTAATTTATTTTAATTGGAGGCTATTTACTTTACAATGTTTTGGTGGTTTTTAGCATACATTGACATGAATCAGCCATGGGTGTACTTGTGTTCCCCCTTCCTGAACCCCCCTTGCACCTCCCTCCCCATCCCATCTCTCTGGGTTGTCCCAGTGCACCAGCTTTGAGTGCCCTATTTCACGCATCAAACTTGGACTGGTCATCTGTTTTGCATATGGTAATATACATGTTTCAGTGCTATTCTCTCAAATCATGCCACCCTCACCTTTTCCCACAGAGTCCAAAAGTCTGTTTTCTACATCTGTGTTTCTTTTGCTGTCTTGCATATAGGGTCGTCGTTACCAACTTTTTAAATTCCTTGTATATGTGTTAACATATTATATTGGTATTTTCCTTTCTGACTTATTTCACTCTGTATAATAGGCTCCAGTTTCATCTACCTCATTAGAATTGACTCATGCGTTCTTTTTAATGCTGAGTAATACTCCATTCACTACAGTGTGATCACTCACCTAGAGCCAGACATCCTGAATGTGAAGTCAAGTGGGCCTTAGGAAGCATCACCATGAACAAAGCTAGTGGAGGTAATAGAATTCCAGTTGACTTATTTCAAATCCTAAAAGGTGATGCTGTGAAAGTGCTGCACTCTATGCCAGCAAATTTGGAAAACTCAGCAGTGGCCACAGGACTGGAAATGGTCAGTTTTCCTTCCAATCCCAAAGAAAGGCAATGCCAAAGAATGCTCCAACTACCGCACAATTGCACTCATCTCATGCTAGCAAAGTACTGCTCAAAATTCTCCAAGCCAGGCTTCAAAAGTACATGAACTGTGAAATTCTAGATGTTCAAGCTGGTTTTAGAAAAGGCAGATGAACCAGAGATCAAATTGCCAACATCTGCTGGATCATCAAAAAAGTGAGAGAATTCCAGAAAAACATCTGCTTTATTGACTATGCCAAAGCCTTTGTGTGGATCACAACAAACTGGAAAAGTCTTCAAGATTTGGGAATACCAGACCACTCGACCTGCCTCTTGAGAAATCTATATGCAGATCAAGAAGCAACAGTTAGAACTGGACATAGAACAACAGACTGGTTCCAAATAGGAAAAGGAGTACGTCAAGGCTTTACATTGCCACCCTGCTTATTTAACATATATGCAGAGTACATCATGAGAAATGCTGGACTGGATGGAAACACAGACTGGAATTAAGATTGCTGGGAGAAATAACAGTAACCTCAGATATACATACAGATGCACCACTCTTATGGCAGAAAGTGAAGAAGAACTAAAGAGCCTTTTGGTGAAAATGAAAGAGAGAGTGAAAAAGTTGACGTAAACTCAACATTCAGAAAACTAAGATCGGTCCCATCACTTCATGACAGATAGATGGGGAAACAGTGACAGACTTTATTTTGGGGGGCTCCATATCACTGCAGATAGTGACTGCAGCCATGAAATTAAAAGATGCTTACTCCTTGGAAGAAAAGTTATGACCAACCCAGACAGTATATTAAAAACAGAGACATCACTTTGCTGGCAAAGGTCCATCTAGTCAAAGCTATGGTTTTTCTGTAGTTGTGTATGGATGTGAAAGTTGGACTATAAAGAAGGATAAGCGCCGAAGAATTGATGGTTTTGAACTGTGGTGTTGGAGAAGTCACTTTAGAGTCCCTTGGACTGCAAGGAAATCCAACGAGTCCATTCTAAAGGAAATCATTCCTGAATATTCATTGGAAGGACTGATACTGAATCTGAAACTCCAATCCTTTGGCCTCCTGATGTGAAGACCTGACTTATTTGAAAAGACCCTGATGCTGGGAAAGATTGAAGGCAAGAGGAGAAGGGGATGACAGGATGAAATGGTTGGATAACATCACTGACTCAATGAACATGAGTTTGAGTAAACTCCAGGAGTTAGTGATGAATGGGGAGGCCTGGCGTGCTACAGTCCATGGGGTTGGAAAGAGTCGGACATGACTGAGCAACTGAACTGAACTGAATATTCCGTTGTGTCTATGTTCCATAACTTTCTTATCCATTCGTCTGCCGATGGACATCTAGGTTGCTTCCGTGTCCTAGCTGTTGTAAACAGTATGGCACTGATTCTTAATTAGGGATAGTGAGAGTTATTTGGAGTAAAGTATATTAGTTTTGCATTGATTTATTTTAATTACTGTATTCTATTTGTTAAAATTTCAAATGATTTTAAAGGAGGGCATGCATTATAAACATTAAGATTTTTGTGATTTTTAAACTCTAACTTACTTGAAAAAAAACCTTGCCCAGCCATATATCTGTATTTGTATCCAGTTATATTTTCATGTTTCTGATTCTTGGTTCATAGCACCAGTGATATTTATCAAGCTTTAATACCTATTTTTGTTATTTGGAGAAAAATACTTTTTCCCAAGATGCTAGTGATTGTTATCTTTTATGATATTGATCCTGCTTTCCCCTCTGGGAGGTTTCTGATAGTGTTAAGGATCATTGATCCCAAGAGAGGGTATTTCTGCCCTTGGCTTTTCATAAAAGTTGGATAGCACAAAGTTCAAGATTGTATTCTGAAGGAAAAGTTGAAGGTATAGGTGCAGTGTCTGATTTAAGAGTTTTTCAGTTAGAGTCGCTGGTTATGTTTGAGGCCTCTAAGATAAAAAATAGCTTAATTAGGACGTCAGTCAGAAGATGCTAAACTATTGTTCCCAGAGTATGTGCCAAGGTTCCTCGGGACACCACAGCAAACTCAGGGGTGTTGTGAGATATTTTAAACATTTGAAGGAATAGGGTGATTTCAACATTAGCTTGACACTGTGTGAACTACTGGCTTGAGAGAGTTTGCAGTTTCAACATCTTCAGCTGGGCTGCTACATTCCTTTCAGTGATGTCATATCTTTGTGAAACTGAACTTTGGCCACGCTGTTGATAGAAAGCAAGTTCACAAGAAATTCAGTGTACAATAGGAAATGAGGGTAGAAAGTTCTAATCTAATTCCAACATGAGAAATTGTGCGGTGCCCAACAGGTTCTCACATCTCATTAATAATAAATCATGGTTATTTAAGAATAAATAAAATATTTTTCTTTCAATTCATGTAACTTTTAAAGGCTACTAAGTTGTTAGGACTCACTAAAGTTGTTTGATCTTTACTTCCTGCACAGCAGTGTTAGGTATTTTCGCATTTCTTTTGGCCCTAAGATCACTGAACTGAGAAAGTAGGGACATCTGTGAAGACTCTAATGCTGCAGCTGTGGCATTTGAGGGCTCCAGACGAACTGGGTACTGAAAGCATTGTTCTCAGAGTTGCAGACGTGTTTTATCTTTTCCATGCTTTATTATAACTTAACCAAAGAAGTTGTATTTTTCTGTTGGCATTCTCTGGAAGCACATAAATCTCCCCTGCTTTCTAAGATAATTCATTGTGTAGGTAGATTTAATGTTACTCAGAAAAATTAAACCACTCTTACCAAATAACTATGTTATTTTGTGGGAGTTTACCAAATTAATAATGTTTACACCATCTTTAGGCTTTTTTTGTACAGCTTATCTTTCAACATCTCTTATTTATTAAAATAGATTCTTAAATACATTCATGAGAGGGAAAATCAAAACAGGTTTTAAAGAAGAATTCAGTAGGACATATTTTATTAACTGTCAAAATGACTTTCCTGTAAGCATTTGACAACAGTTAAAATGATCCCAGGATTGAACTAAATGTGTATGTTTTCTTTTCTACTTTCATTCCACAACCTTTTAGATTTTGGTACTTGAAATCTAATAAGCAAGATGTTATAGTGTAAAGAGCTGAAGAAAGCTGAAACTGCAGAATTGAGGACGCAGAGAGGCTAAACATAACTTGGCCCATCAGGAAGCAAATAGATTGCCATTTGATAGATTATATTTACTATGTAGTACCAGGGCAAAAAAGATAAGAAATCATCAGCATAATGATTAAAATTGGCAGGCATCCTAAAAGAAACAGTATGTGATTACAAAATTTTTAAAGAATAATAAAATGGGGCAGAATTACAAGGGAAAATTCAAATCTTGAAAACTAACTTTGGTAAACTCAGGACTTCTTTATGTTCAATCTTGAAATGAGTAGAAGATTTTAGTGTCCTAGGGAATGTAAGTAACAGAATCAATGCAAACTCATTAGTGAAACAAGCTCAGGAGGTAGTAAAAGGATTAATGGTTTTCTGAATGCTAGTGAGGGAAATATTCTTGCTGCAAAAATAAAGTAGGAAATGAAAATCATTGTGTGAGAATGTAGTTAAGGGATCATATAGCTTCAGTAAAACCTCCAAAATGAATCCTGTTGGGTGTTTTTTTCCTGACAGTCTGTTAATTTAAATGCAGGGAATCTGCAGGAAAGAAATTGGTGAGATGAGTTACTGTTTGATCTTCAAGTTGAAATATTGCTTAATGAAAAAGAGCTAAAAATCTTCAGTGTCTTAAAAAAGTAATTGAAAAACTCTCTCTCTCTCTCTCTCTCTCTCTCTATGTATATGTATGTACATATATTTACTCTTTATTTCTATGTTATTAGTTTGATTGCGAGAGAGTGTAAGGGAGAAGTAGGAAATGTTAAATATATTATGTTCAGATGGAAGTTTGGATCATGATTGTAGTAATCTGTGGTTACACAGCTCTCCCCACACATAAGTAAATGGCATCACACACTTGATTTGCAAAGGTTTCTGCCCGTATTTGTAAGCTGATCAGTTTAAGGGGCTCCCAGGAGATTCTAAATGGTTAGGTTTTGGCTTTAAAATATTGATTAAGTTTCTGTATTTCAAAACTAGCTTTCTCTTTCTTATAGGCTGAAAAAGAAAATCCGGGACTCACACAAGACATAATTATGAAAATTTTAGAGAAAAAAAGTGTAGAAGTCAACTTCACAGAATCCCTTCTTCGAATGGCAGCTGATGATGTAGAAGGTAATCTGAAAGTCTTGTTTAGTTTTCTTACAGATATTGAAAAGCTCTTCCTCCAAATCTTATTTGATAAAAGTGACTCCTCCCCTCCCTCCCTCTCCCTTTCCCCTTCTCCTCCCTTCCCTCTTATTGTTATTATCATTGTTATTATTTTGAAATGAAAATGGCGGGGGGGGGGGGGCAGGGAGGAACCTATATAAAATAAGAATGTAGTTCTTTTTATTTTTTGTCAGATTGAGTTGCTAGAAGTAAAGCATTTGTTGATGCTACATGGTTTATTTTTTTCCCCTATTAATACGTTTATGAGTTCTAGTTTAATGAAGAGACAGGCTCTTTGGAATGATGTTTTTATTTTGTGTTGACTTTATGCAGATAGCAGTTTGAAAGTAATGAGTTTCTTCTTTTTAAACTTTGGTATAGCATGTTTTTTTTTTTTTTCAAATATGGATTTGAGAGAACAATATTACTAATCATCCTTTTGACCTCTTTTCACATTTTTGCTTTTTTAAATAATTAGAAATTGTGTACTTGGTCACTAAGTCATGTCCAACTCTGCAACCCCATGGACTATAGCCCGCCAGGCTCCTCTGTCCATGGGATTCTCCAGGCAAGAGTACTGGAGTGGGTTGCCATCTCCTTCTCCAGGAGATCTTCCCGACCCAGGGTTCGAACCCATTATCTGTTGCATTTCCTGCATTATCAGGCGGATTCTTTACCACTGAGCCACCTAGGAAGCCCTGGGTTTCACTTAAATTTAGTAGTCATTTTCCCTCTAATTTAGAAAAACATAGAGGTATAATTTCTTATGTTTATTAAGGGAGAACAAAAATAGATGTTTTAACTGATTCTGTACATTATGAGAAAGTCCTCATAATTATTCTGGATTGAGCACCTGCAGCCAACCTGTCAGGCCAGGTTGTATTGATGAGTTGGTAGAGCTGTAATGTTTCCAAGTCTACAGTGAATCTGGTTGTGAAGTTTTTGCCTTTGCTGCATCCGACTAAACTTCCTTACCAAAGTTGCTGTTTTGTGATGCCAATCCTTATATCGGACTTTCTATGGTGGTATTTTTGTTTTAAGTGAGATTTCAAGAGTGTGCTGAAGATTTTAGTAGGCTTGGAGTTCTGATGTAATGAGCCATTGTATGTTCAATGTAGAGGTTTCTTTAATTAAACTCATTCACAATTGACAAATATATATTGCCATTGTATATGTTATAAATGTCATTACTTACTAAATGTTCCCTTGCGAAGTGTAACATGAGAGGCCTGAAAAATTTGATTAAGCCTTCCTTTTGAATTTTATTTATTTCTAAGATTTCATGGAATTTCCATTTATCCTATATTGAAAATGTTCATTTTTTTATCTTCTGATATTTTATTTGGAGGGAGCCCTAATACAGTTACTGAACTAAGTTAAACTGTAATGAATTCTGCTTTACAACATTGTTCTTCCTAGTTTTCTAGCCTTTTATCTCCCCACTCACCTCCTTGACCAACACGTTGGAAATTCTTAGACTTGAATTTGGCAGCAAGTTGCATGATGTTCTTTACTATATATTTATTTCATCAGAGTATATGATTGAACGACCAGAGCCAGAATTCCAGGACCTAAATGAAAAGGCACGAGCACTTAAACAAATTCTCAGTAAGATCCCAGATGAGATCAACGACAGAGTGAGGTTTCTGCAGACAATCAAGTAAGCAGCTTTTTGTTTGGTTCTTCTTTTTTTTAAATACTTCAAAAGGAACACTCATTTTAGATGTTTAAATGTGGTATGACATTAATAAAGTTAAAATATTAATTTGAAGTTAAAAATTTGAAAATTGATATATTTTTTTATTCACTTCTAAACTGCCTCTGGCTTCTGAGTACAGTAAAATATTTTAGAATGTTTCATTTAAAATCAGAAGATGGAATGTACATAAACTAGGATGTAGTTTGAACTTCATAAGAAGTGGAAGAATGTAAATGTAAATGTCAGATTAAAGTGACGGAGGGTAGTTGAAGAGATTGATAACAAAGGATACCAATACTGTTTTTTATTTCAGAAATAGTTCACGTTATTAGCATAATGATGTACTCTTAGTTGTAAATAGCACTTTCTAATACTGACCAAATTGTGAACCTCCCCAAATCCTTGTGTTTTGGATGTGAAAGAAATTGAGCTGACACAGTTCAGTTCAGCCAGGAAGCAGGCTGATGGGCAGCGGCAAGAAGGTTTCTTTTCAAACAGGGGCACCAGCACCTCCACCCAGGGGCATTCTCAGGGGTGAGAGGGCGGGGGAATCAAAGGAGAACTCCAAACATAATTTTTTAAACTAAAGAGTCTGATAATTTTCTTTCACCTCAATGAGTAGAACACAAAACTGGGAATAACTAGTGGGACTAACAGTGCAACCTTTTGGTGAAACAAGTAGAAATTGCTAGAAAGAGGAGTGGGAGGGAGTTTTAAGAGGGAGGGGACAAATGTCTACATGTGGCTGATTCATGTTGTTGTATGGCAGAAAACACAGCACTGTAAAGCAATTATCTTCCAATTAAAATAAGTTTAAAAAAAGCAGGTAAGCACTATTTGAACCAGACTTTTTAAAAAAAAATTGCTAGAAAGGAAGGATTTAGCACAAATCTTTTTCTGGAAGAAGCTGCATCATAACATTAAATCTTTCAAGAACTGAAGGAGGCTTCCCTAGAATAAATATTAACATACATCTCACAGGAAGAGTGTTCTTTGTAATTCACATAGCAAAATTAAATTTTAGCTGATTGGCTACATTTTATTGGGATAGAGGGAGGAGTGTGACCCATTGGAAAATAATGGTAATAGGTACCGACTCAGCTGTTATGGAATGACTGTGTTCTTTTTGGTCCTCTGATTGAGTATCAGAAAGTACAAAAGACTCCATTGACTAGTCAAAGTCCGTGTCACAGAGACTAAAACCTTAAGGTAATATTTTATTTTTATTGGAAAGCCTCAGCTTTCCTTAGTACTTTTTATTACAGATTTTTATTTTTAGATTTGTATGAAGTGAACATGTTTGGCGCATAAAGGATAATTTGTCAGTGATCTCAAATACAGCTGTTTAAACACTTATTTCTAGAATTTTAAAATAATATAATTTACTTTGATAATCATATGCTACATTTCTATAACCTGGTTTGAACCTAAGCAGACTGACTCCAAGGACTTCTCTGGTGCTTTCCAGTCATAGAGATTCATAATGTCGATCTAATCAGGTGATTGACAAAAAGAATGTTTCTGCTATTTGGAAGAGGCATGGTAAAGGACATCCTGTATATTGGATGTCGGTAGGTAAGAGGGAGAATAGCATTGTGATTGAAGCTGGGAGTGAGATGGTACACCCAGAACCCTCAGCCTGCTGTTTTGATACCCTCTTTCCACTTCAAGGACTCCGGGACTCATCTCTGCTAAACCCATTGTTATTCTAAAGAGAGAGTTTAAAAACTACTTTATTACCAGCCACATTTTAATCATAAGGAAGTTGAGGTCAAGAGTCTCTTGAGTCTTGTCCTTAGTCATTGACAGAGGCTGAATTAGGGTCTTGTCTCTCATTTATGGGGCAATAATAGTATTTCAGTTCTGTTTTCTGGAGTGTGCTCAGCATAACTGAATTAAGATTACTGGCAGTTATTTTGTATCCATTTTAAGAGGGATAACTTGCCATGGAAATTTTGTTGGTAATATGTATTGTTTCTAAGACTGAAATTTAACCATGTGTGTATTGGCTATGGCTGTTTGTATCCCTGACACATACAGATCAATTTTGGTATATATTGTTACTGCTGTTAATTGTTTGACAAATCAGTGGATAAAACTGAGCCAAAATAAAAACGGTTTATCCTTCAAGCACAACATATTGTGCAGTTATTATTTTACTTTCTCATATTTAAGGTGAATATCCTCTTCTCTCATTATTTTAACAGTACTTTTCAATATCCCTGTATCAAATACTTACTGTCTTAGCACTGTACAAAATGCTGTATGAGGAAGTACTCTTGTCAGATGACAAATATCTAGATATTTTTGTATGTATCAGCAAACCTAGGTTTGACTTTCCAACATTTTGCTTTGTGACCTGGGTAAGTTGCTTAGCTTCTGTGACTCTAGTTTCTGCCTATGAAGATGAGGGTAACAGTTGTGAATTGAAAATGGTATACACAGTGCCTAGCATCTAGCACACAACCTAGCCTAGCATGGCATTGTGAAATAAGGTTTGTTTTTTCCCTCTATGAAGTTGAATAGGAAAATTGATTTGATTAATGTTTCTTTTTGACTACATTTGAGCTTATGCAAATCCATTATAAAATTGGTTCTTAGGATACTTTCCAATTAATGGATAACTAGTGGAAACTGGGGAGAAGGCAGTGGCACCCCACTCCAGTACTCTTGCCTGGACAATCCCATGGATGGAGGAGCCTGGTGGGCTGCAGTCTATGGGGTTGTTAAGAGTTGGACACGACTGAGCGACTTCACTTTCACTTTACACTCATGCATTGGAGAAGGAAATGGCAACCCACTCCAGTGTTCTTGCCTGGAGAATCCCAGGGATGGGGGAGCCTGGTGGGCTGCCATCTATAGAGTTGCACAGGGTCGGACACGACTGAATTTAATAGTCCAGAAATCTCCACATTTATCTCTTTACCCTTATCTATATTTGAATATCCATAGGTGAGGGTTTGTAAGGGTTGGTTTTGATGATAGCCTCAAAATAGCTTTTCCAGGGTGTCCAGTCTAGACCAAACTGAACATACAGCATAGGAATTTCCTTCCTGCAGTGTGTCTGTATAAACATTATTACACAGATTTGGGTGACAGAAGTTCTACTGTCCCATGAAATTTTTTTGTAAGATGTATTTCTTCTGATACCTCTTGCCCTTTTCAGCATATATATCTCCCCAGAGTTGTCCCACTAAATACATGCAAGTTGCTAAAATTCCTTCCTACTCTATCCATCCTGTATGTCTCTTATCGCAAAATTCATAAACTCCAAACTCTGCATGTGCTTAGACGCTCAGTTGTGTCCAACTCTTTGCGATCCCATAGACTGGCTCCTCTGCTCATGGGGATTCTCCAGACAAGAATACTGGAGTGTGTTGCCGTCCACTTCTCCAGGGGATCTTCCCAACCCAGGGGTGCACTACAGTTGTTTTACCCTGCAGGTTTTCCTCAGTTTTTAATTTGTTTAATTGTCTGAAGTATTTTGTGTGTGTGTGCACGCTGGTATTTTCTCTTAAGGACACAAACTCTCAGGTAGTTACCTACCTTCTCTGGTGTGAACCATAGTGCCGAAAATGAAGATGCCGTTCTGTGAACATACAGATCATCTAATATTTGACATAAATTGCTGCAGATTATTTTAGAGAAGACCAGGCCTAGGGACAGACAGTCTTGGTCTTTATAAAGCTCTGTGGCAAATAGTTGATCAAAGCTCAGCTCTAGGTTCTGAGTTCCCAAACAGTAGTTTCCAAACCTGGTTCATCAGCAGAATCATGTGGGGAGCTTTTTTTCTCTTTTGAAGTACAGATAGATTCCCAATATTCCATAAAGTATACTACAAAATATGGTTGTCTATAAACAGCTGTCTGATTACTGAAATTTGCTTTATTGTATTCCTTTTGAATAAGCTTACTGTGGGTTTGAAGAATCTTCCATATCCAGAGATTGGACATTTTTTAATTTGTTGAAATTGTCATTTTTCTCACATAATAGGATGGTTGTACGACACCGTCATTAAGCAGTAGGGGGCTTAATGCCTGTCACAGCAATACGGGGATAGAGCTTTCCTGAAAGCATAAAGGAACAGTTAATGTAACTAAAAATTGTTATTACTAGAGGCCAAAAAAGAGAGTGGACAGGTATAATGTCTATGTAAATTTATTGTCCTTTTTGAGTATCTGATGTTGCAGCCTGTTACTGATGTGTGACTTACAAGAGGTATTAAGGAAATATTTATTGAAATATTGAATTAGAAAGTCATTACTATTGCAGAAAAAGCTAAAATGCTTTTTTATACCAAAATTCTTTATATTTGTAATTTTTAGAATTTCCATATGCTATTTACTAAAAATAAACTATGAAACACAGAAAAATCTGGACACAGAGCTTTTTGGTTTTCTTTATATAGTATAGCTGAAATGTTTTAAGTATGAAATAACTAAAATCTGACATTTGTGATTAAAAGGTAGGTAATAAAAGGTTGTGTTTTGGGTAGTCTGGATTGATGTTTTACTAATTCATATCTTTACACTTGCATTGCATTTGAACAGCAAAAGTTTGTAGCAGTTAACAGCTAAGAGAATGGATATGAAGAAGAGAAAGTTTGCCTTAGAAACTGAGAGGCTGTTTGAGAATGCAGAATTACAATAAGTTCAGTTTGCTAGAATATTGCTATGAAGTTAGAACACGAAAATTGAAAAGGGCATAGATAAAAAAGATGAGAATTTTTAAAAATGATACAGGGATAGGAAGAAAAGTCAACTTAGATGAGAATTATTGATTTCTTCTCTTTAGAAAGGGGAGGAAATGCTGATACACATGTAGTCAAAGGATGATTGTTGGAAAGGTTAAGGTAGAATAATATTCTGATTTTCTTTCCCAGATATATGAATATATTTTCTAAGGAAAATAGTGACAGCAAAGATTTGAAAGAGGAGACTACGTGGTTGTTAGAGAGGAGGCTAGATAAATGTGTCTTAAGGGAGAATAGCTACATCTGAGGAGGAAATATTTGAAACATCGAAACTATCAGGTCTGTAATTTGAAGTGTTTTAAATACAGGAGTGAGTTACATGTAATAGCAAAATTTCATATAATTGTTCATGAGATAGCAAAAGTGAATAATACAGTTGCTCGAATTCACCTACGTGAGACAGGAAAAATCATAACAGGAAAAGATGAGAGGCAGAGGTCTTATAAATTTGAGTAGGTAATGCTGAATAAAATGAAAATGATTTGGGAAAGTTGATGTTAGTTGTGTAGTGTTTCCTCAGCAGTGCAAGAGTAGCTGGGATCACAGGAGGATATAGGCTAAAAATCCTCCACTTAGCCAGTCAGATACTTGGCCTGATACAGTGTTCATATGGTAATTAAGTATAGTGATTCTTAAACATAGCTGTGTATAGAGACTTCTTTAAAATGAAACTGATTTTAAGAAGATTCTTTTTTCCTCACCCAACAGGGATATAGCTAGTGCAATAAAAGAACTTCTTGATACAGTAAACAATGTCTTCAAGAAATATCAATACCAGAACCGCAGGGTAAGTTTAGTAGAGACCTTATAAGCTGTCACCCTAGATGTTGGTTTACATCTAGCTGTTTTATTGAATAATAAGACTGTTGAATTATTAGAAATGGTTTTGTATCATTAATAACTGGATTTGTCCTTGAATTTGAATGTGCTGTTACATATATTTAAGTGAATACTCCTAAAACTGATTATCTATAATATAAGGTGTATTCTTAATTCTGTGTAATCTTCTGTCTCTGACTTTGGCTTTTATGTTGTTTCTCTTTTCTTGTTTTTTTTTTTTTAATTCTTTTTTATGTCTGTAGGCACTCGAACACCAAAAGAAAGAATTTGTAAAGTACTCCAAAAGTTTCAGTGATACTCTGAAAACCTATTTTAAAGATGGCAAGTAAGTATTATCATTTATCCCCCTTTTAAAATTGTAAAATTATGTGTCTTTCTATGATACTGAAACCATATATACTTAACTCTTTTACTGTATTATTAATACTTAAGCCAACTACTAAGATAGACTGTTAAAAATGGAAAGGGGGTGGTTGATAATCCAGCCGTGACTGTAGTCTGGAGCTGCAGTTGCAGACTTTTTCTGAAAAGGGCCAGATGGCAGATATTTTAACTTGGTGAGCTTGTTGCAGCTTTAGCACTTCACCTCTGCTGCTGTAGTGCAGAAGCAGCTGTAGACAATATGGAAACAAGTGAGTATTTTTGTGGCTGTGTTCTAATAAAAACATATTCAATTCATAGACACTGAATTGAATAATTTTCAACTGTCTCATAATATTATTTTGATTTTTTAAAAATTTGTACTGTTTAAAAATGTAAAAGTATCCCTAGCTTTCACGCCGTACAGTAGTGAGATTTGGCTTACTGGGCTACTTTACCAACCCCTGAAGCAGCGATTCTCAAACTTAAATAGCCTCAGAGTCATCTGGAGGGCTTGTTACAGACAAAATGTTTTTGGGTCCTACCCAGAGTTTCTGATTCTGTTGGTCTAGGGTGGGCCCAGGAATTAACATTTCTAAGAAATTTCTAGATGATATGGATGCTACAGATCTGTTAAGAACTCTTGCACTATAGTTAAAACAGTGGTTCTCAATCCTTTTTGCACATTAAAATCACTTGTGTTCAGTGTTTTAAAATCCCAGTGCCTTGCCCCACCTTCAGAGCTTCTGATTCCGTTGGCTTGAGTGGAGCCAGGGTTCAGGTGGTTTTTAAAAGTGCCTCATGTGTTTTTAAGGGGCCACAAAAGGTTGTGATCCACTGCCCTAGAAGAGAGGCTTTCTGTAAGACAGAAAGCATACTAAAAAGGTAAATCAGACATTATTTTAAAATTTACATACACTTGGCTACAGAACATTCTAGAAAACCTAGAAATACCCTGTGATTTATGTATAATACACATGTACATACAATGTATAAAGTGATCCAAAGGCTATGTCTTCTGCAACCTCATACTTTATAGAGAATTCTTTGTAGCTCAAATAGAATTTTGTAGACAAGACCATTTTCTATCAGTACTTGAAGCTGAAGAATAAATAGTGATTATTTCAGCTATAGTTGGCAGGGAGCTTTAACATCCTGTCCCACCAGTGACATTTTAAGATCCCAGTATCCATGTCAAACTGTTACAGTATTATTGTAGTGGTATTAAAAAGTGATAAAATACTTTAGAATGATAGAGCTAAATATTATTAATGATTTTGTGTTATTTAATACTGCTATTCAGGTTGTATAAAGGAAAATATACCTTGTTGATTTAGTTTAATAAGCTAGCAGGTGTGTTCTGAAAATAAACTTACACCTGTTTTTCCTTGGTCTCCTTTGCTAAGTCCAAATAACCAAAAAGCACATTAAAAGTATATTTTGCATTAAGGAGATTATTTATGATACTGATAATTAAGAACAACATAGGATAAGCACATTAAAAGGTAGAAAATCATTTAGAGCATAATTTTGATTAATGTGAAATTATTTACTCTCATCCCTGTTTGTACAGTAGAATCACTTGGGTTCAGTTTTTAAAAATCTTTGTCCTTGGTCCCAAAGTTATTTTTAACAGCTTAAACAGGCTTATGGATTATTCAGGCTCCCTGCTACTACTTTTTCTCCATTCAGCAGCTTCTTTAAATTACCGTTATTTGCATATGAATAACATACAAGTTTTCTCCCTGTGTCCTCAAAGTTGAAAATTAATAGAGCCTGATCTTTGAGCCATTTTTCAATAGGAAGATGAATTTGCATTGATTCATCTAATTTTTCCTAGGCCCACTTTGTTGAGGAATGCCTCAGATAAAGATACTGTCAGCCGTTCATATCCACAGGTTCCTATTGTTTAGTCGCTCAGTGTCCCAACTCTTTTGCCCCCCCATGGACTGTAGCCCTCCAGGCTCCTCTGTCCATGGCATTTCCCAGGCCAGAATGCTGGGGTGGGTATCCTTTCCCTTCTGGGGACCTTCCCAACCCAGAGGTCAAGCCAGCATTTCCTGCATTGCAGGCGGGTTCTTTACCGCTGAGCCACCTGGGAAACTCCAAATCCCTGGATTCAACCAATTGAAAATTTTTGAAGAAAGAAATTCCAGAAAGTTTCATGGCATTTATATTGTACTTCAGCTACTTGCATTGCATTTACACTGTATTAGGAATAACAAGTAATCTAGAGATAATTTAAAGTATACTGGAGCATGTGCCTAGGTTATGTGCAAATATGACACCATTTTATATAAGGGACTTGAGCATCCACAGATTCTGGTTTCTGAGGGGACTCCTGGAACCAGTCCTTCTCTCTCATACTGAGGGATGATTGTACAAGCTTTAGCATGCTCCTGAGGAACTGATATAAGGCCACGCAGGGGGACTAAGCATCCTGTGCTCCAGATCCCATGAGGATGGGCTGATAGAATATGTGGTTCAGAATGAAGTAATTTTTAAGAACATATTTTTGTACATTGTCAACTCTTAAATAGTGAAACCACATGATTATTTTGTTTTAAAAGTATATTAATTCTAAAAGTAATTATTTTTTTTTGAAGTAAGGTAAGAATGATAGGGATGAATCAGATTCAAAGTAATGAACCTTTTCCCATGTGTCTTCACATTGATATACAGATTTTGAGACTGAATATGGTATTTTAGCAGGTCTTATTTTGATAGCATCTGTGCAACCACAGCTGGAGACTCCGTTCGAATCCTCCTCTTTGGCCAGTTACCTGTTCGACCTATAAAATGAACTCTGGTTGTTGAGGCACCACCCATCATTAGCAGCCCACCAACACCTTATTGCCAGCCAGGACCACTAGGGGGCAGTAACTCCTAGATAGTTTCCAATGATGCAGGACACTTAACTTCCAGGCTGGGATAAAAGTTGCTACTCGGTACTAACTTGCTTTTTTTGTTGTTGTTCCTAAATTGATTTTATTGCTGCTGCTAGTCGGGCGTTTTAAGTATAAATATTTTTAAAGGATTAATTTTTTGGATAAAATTAATGCTTATTCTTTTTTTTTTGAAACAGGGCAATAAATGTGTTCATAAGTGCCAACCGACTAATTCATCAAACCAACTTGATACTTCAGACCTTCAAAACTGTGGCCTGAGAGTTGTATATGTTAAGAGATGTACTTCTCAGTGGCAGTATTGGACTGCCTTTATCTGTAAATTTTAAAGTTTGACTGTATAAATTATCAGTCCCTCCTGAAGGGATCTAATAATCCAGGATGTTGAATGGGATTATTGCCATCTTACACCATATTTTTGTAAAATGTAGCTTAATCATAATCTCACACTGAAGATTTTGCATCACTTTTGCTATTATCATTCTTTTAAGAATTATAAGCCAAAAGAATTTACGCCTTAATGTGTCATTATATAACATTCCTTAAAAGAATTGTAAATATTGGTGTTTGTTTCTGACATTTTAACTTGAAAGCGATATGCTGCAAGATAATGTATTTAACAATATTTGGTGGCAAATATTCAATAAATAGTTTACATCTGTTAAACATTTCTTTACTTGAAAAAATGCATATATATATGTGAATATATATATGATCAGAAGACCAAGACGACTTGGTGTAATGTCTAAAGAACTTCTAAGGGGAGCTTATTAGCAGTTTATCGGATAATAAAGCAACAAGAATTCCTATTTTTTTTTGTCCTTAATCACTCTGGGCAAAAAGTTGTTGATGAAGATATTTTTGTTAGTTACTATATTTGAGGTACTGAGTATTTTTCCAACCTTTGTTTTAAGAGACTTATGAGAAGCAGATGGCAGTTTATAGTGTCTTCACATTCTCCTGCCATTTTTGAGCTTTGTGACAATGTAAGATTAAGTCTTTCTGGTATGCTGGGCCCTAATAAGCTTTGCGCCTTTTTTCCATAAATAGCCACAACTAATAGTAATTTGAAGCTATACCAATGCTAGTTGGTTTGAAATTGTCATGAGTGTTAATAATATTATATACACTCTTTAAATATGTACAGTTTTGTTTCACCATAGAGAAATTCTAAGGAAATTATGTATCAAGTATTCATGTTAAGTGATTTCATTTTTCAATTATGATAAAATAAAGGAAAAAATCAGAATTTGTTTATCTTTTATAAAGATTTTAAATGTTAAACTAATTTCTGTTGACAATATAAATTTTTTGCTATAATGCAATTTAGTTATTCTTTAAAATTTTCCCATTTTAGAAAATAGATTTTTAAAGAATTACTGTCATTAGCAATACAAAAGGAAATCATCCACTTAATATAAACAGGAAATGTGGAGGAAAGCAAAAAAACTGATAAGACAATTGAATGAAATATCATAACTTACAGACATTGTACTGATTTTTTTTCTTCAGTGATACTTAGTTAGAAAACACATATAATTGGTGATTTTAATACTGTCTATTTTAGGCATAAGCTGTTTTTCCCTCTTGGAAGCAGATGAATGGTGATTTGCAAAACAGACTTGTGAATACATGAAGAAAAAAATACTGCTTTCCTTTTCTTTGAGCAACAGACTTTTCTAAAATGAACCAGTACTGTCTTTCTTCTTGTCTTTCTCTCCTTAAGAGAACTCACCTGTTAACCAGTCATGCCTCAGCTCATCTTTTTTTTCTTTAATGTCTTTTATCTTTTTATTCTACAATGCATTATCTCAGTTTTTCCGTTTTCATGAAATTTACCTCCTGAAAGGAGATTTAGTCTCAGGGTAATTCAGTTTCTTACATGATCTTAGAGGTTTGTGTTTGGGGGTCAAGGAGTCAGATACAACTCCAGAGAACAGAAAAGTGGCTCCCAAGGGAAGGAAGAAAGGAGACATTTGTTGAGCACCTCTCTATCAAGCAGTTTTCTAGATTCATCAATTTCTTATAATTCTCTTTGCAGCCCTATGACTTTGTCATCTGCCTTGCAATTGAGGAAACTGGCTAAGAGAGCTTCAGTTAATTGCTAGAGCCAGGATTTGAATTCAACAGTTGTCTCCAGATTCCACACTCTTTCCACTGAACTATACGGTATCCGTGGCCGAAGATGTAGTGTTTAGACTACAGTTTCCTTGACCAAGCTGACATAGCAGGAAATGAGAAAAGACATTGTGATAAGTCTTTTTCATAAATGTAAATTTATTTTAAAGAGGCCTTCTTTTAATTGAAACCATAACTATGTTTTAGATGTTTAAAATGCCGTCTCACACTATTTTTAAACAAAGTGATGTAATTGTAGTTGGGGGTTTTTTCATGATTGCATTATTGTGATAACCTTGTTTGGCAAAGTGAGGTTGGTAACCCAATGTAAGGCCTTCCTAATTGGTTACTACCTTTTCATATGGAAATAATTTCAAGATGATGACAAATCTACCAAAACAGCAAGAGGAAGAATAGTGCAAAGAACATCAACACTTCTTTTATCCAGATTGACCTATTGTTAAGATTTTATTGTTTTTCTTCCCTTAAACTCCTGGGTCAGTTTACCCTAGGTCATTTCCATGGCTCTTTTTCTTTCATGGTTTGTACTTGTGGTTTTGAAAAATACAGTCTTCTGTTCCTTGCCCCCTCCTGTCTTTATGATAGAATGTTCCTTATTTTGGGTTTCCTTATGATTAGATTCATTCGTGGTCAGAATACTACAGGGTGTCCCATCCTCTCTTCACTGATGTTAATTTTGGTCACTTGGTCAAGGTGGTGTTCAATTTCTCAAATGTATAGTTACTACTTTTATCTTGCACCTGATAAGCAATCTGAGGAAGCGGTAAAGAATCTGTCAGTGTAGGACACTCAGGTTGGATCCCTGAGTGGGGAAGATCCCCTGGAAAAGGAAATGGCAATCCACTCCAGTAATCTTGCCTCGGAAATCACATGGAAAAGGAGCCTGGCAGGCCACAATCCATGGAGTCGCAAAGAGCTGGACACGATTAGCAGCTACACAGCAACATCAGTGTTTTACCCTCAGCATTTAGTATCCATTGATGATTCTTGCTTATTCAGTCTTTACTTTGGTAGCTTCAAAATGTTGACTTTCCCAATGCCAGCATATCTTATGTACCCGCTGACAGTGTTCTACTGTCTAAATATGAACCTTCCTTTCTCTCCATCCTCTCATTCATCCATATCTACCCACATGAATTTTTACAGTAACTTATTTTGATTTTCTATTTTTTCAATGGCTTATAATACTTAAATGGTCTTGGATTTGATCAGTATGAGGACCTTCTAGTTCAGTCTGATTTCTGTGTCCTTGTGGCTTCCACATAATCCTTTTTTTTTTTTCTAAGTACATTATCTTAAGTATGTCCTACAATTTGGAATCAGCAGTTTTTCCAGGGAACCCTGGGGGATGATAAGAGATAGACAGGTCTGGCTACTGAGTGGGCTCATTACTACTGGACGTCATCTGCTTCTAGGCTGACTCAGACAACTAGGAAATGTGCATGTACAAACATGTACACACAAATTGCGTGTATATGTACATTTTACATGTCATATGTACTTGATGTGTGATTTCAGAAATCTTGAGTTCACAGTAATATCTCCCAATTTTAATCCATCCTCCTAGGGTTCATTCTTACTTTCCCATTCCATATTTCTGTGTCCCTTCCCCAGAATCCCAACTCCCCAAAACATCAATTTATTCACTTGTTCAGTCCTACAGTACATTCGAAGTAGTTTCAGAATTTCTTTTGCCCTATCACTGTATAAAGCACACTTAAAAGACTATAAGATCGTTTGCAGTTCTTTCACTGTACTCTGCCCAGCATTACGGATATGTAATTACATTCTGTGTTCATGAGTTACTTGGATCAATTCTTTTTTTCTCCTTCACTGTGATTATGTACTTTATTCTAAATAAATTGGGTTCATTTGTTTCAGTTTAAGGTTCCTTCTCCTGACTCACCCACACCACCCACTTCGCATCCTTATACATTTATTTATTAAGAATATATAGAACATTTAGTTCAGTATCAATTTAGTGGCTCAGTCGTGTCCAACTCTTTGTGACCCCGTGAACCACAGCAAGCCAGGCCTCCCTGTCCATCACCAACTCCCAGAGTCCACCCAAACCCATGACCGTCGAGTCAGTGATGCCATCTCATCCTCTGTCTTCCCCTTCTCCTCCTGTCCCCAATCCTTCCCAGCATCAGGGTCTTTTCCTAATGAGTCAACACTTCACATGAGGTGGACAAAGCACTGGAGTTTCAGCTTCAATATCAGTCCTTCCAATGAACACCCAGGACTGATCTGATCTCCTTTAGGATGGACTGGTTGGATCTCCTTGTAGTCCAAGGGACTCTGAAGAGTTTTCTCCAACACCACAGTTCAGAAGCATCAATTCTTCAGTGCTCAGCTTTTTCACTGTCCAACTCTCACATCCATACATGACTACTGGAAAAACCATAGCCTGGACTAGACGAACCTTTGTTGGCAAAGTAATGTCTCTGCTTTTCAATATGCTATCCAGGTAGGCCATAACTTTCCTTCCAAGGAGTAGGCATCTTTTGATTTCATGGCTGCGATCACCATCTGCGGTGATTTTGGAGCCCAAAAAAATAAAGTGACACTTTTTCCACTGTTTCCCCATCTATTTCCCATGAAATGATGGGACCAAATGCCAAGATCTTAGTTTTCTTAATGTTGAGCCTTAAGCCAACCTTTTCACTCTCCTCTTTCACTTTCATCAAGAGGCTCTTCAGTTCCTCTTCACTTTCTGCCATAAGGGTGGTGTCATCTGCATATCTGAGGTTATTGATATTTCTCCCGGCAATCTTGATTCCAGCTTGTGCTTCCTCCAGCCCAGCGTTTCTCATGATGTACTCTGCAAATAAATAAGCAAGGTGACAATATACAGCCTTGACGTATTCCTTTTCCTATTTGGAACCAGCCTGTTGTTCCATGTCCAGTTCTAACTGTTGCTTCCTGACCTGTCTACAGGTTTCTCAAGAGACAGGTCAGATGGTCTGGTATTCACATCTCTTTAATTTTCCACAGTTTATTGTGATCCACACAGTCAAAGGCTTTGGCATAGTAAATAAGGCAGAAATAGATGTTTTTCTGGAACTCTTGCTTTTTTAATGATCCAGCGGATGTTGGCAATTTAATCTCTGGTTCCTCTGCCTTTTCTAAAACCAGCTTGAGCATCTGGAAGTTCATGGTTCATGTATTGCTGAAGCCTGGCTTGGAGAATTTTGAGCATCACTTTACTAGCGTGTGAAATGAGTGCAATTGTGTGGTAGTTTGAGCATTCTTTGACATTGCCTTTCTTTGGGATTGAAATGAAAACTGACCTTTCCCAGTCCTGTGGCCACTGCTGAGTTTTCCAAATTTGCTGACATATTGAGTGCAGCACTTTCACAGCATAATCTTTCAGGATTTGGAATACCTCAACTGGAATTCCAACACCTTCACTAGCTTTGTTCGTAGTGATGCTTCCTAAGGCCCACTTGACTTCACATTCCAAGATGTGTGGCTCTAGGTGAGTGATCACACCATCGTGATTATCTGGGTTGTGAAGATCCTTTTTGTACAGTTCTTCTGTGTATTTTTGCCACCTCTTCTTTATATCTTCTGCTTCTGTTAGGTCCCTACCATTTCTGTCCTTTATCGAGCCCATCTTTGCATGAAATGTTCCCTTGGTATTAGTTTTCTTGAAGAGATCTCTAGTCTTTCCTATTCTGTTGTCTTCCTCTATTTCTTTCCATTGATCACTGAGAAAGGCTTTCTTATCTCTCCTTGCTCTTCTTTGGAACTCTGCATTCAAATGGGAATATCTTTCCTTTTCTCCTTTGCTTTTCGCTTCTCTTCTTTTCACAGCTATTTGTAAGGCCTCCTCAGACAGCCATTTTGCTTTTTTGCATTTCTTTTTCTTGGGGATGGTCTTAATTCCTGTCTCCTATGCAATGTCCTGAACCTCCATCCATAGTTCATCAGGCACTGTGTCTATCAGATCTAGTCCCTTAAATCTATTTCTCACTTCCACTGTATAGTCATAAGGGATTTGATTTAGGTCATACCTGAATGGTCTAGCAGTTTTCCCTACTTTCTTCAATTTAAGTCTGAATGTGGCAATAAGGAGTTCATGATCTGAGCCACAGTCAGCTCCCGGTCTTGTTTTTGCTGACTGTGTAGAGCTTCTCAATCTTTGGCTGCAAAGAATATAATCAGTCTCATTTTGGTGTTGACCATCTGGTGATGTCCATGTGTAGATTCTTCTCTTGTGTTTTTGGAAAAGGGTGTTTGCTATGACCAGTGCATTCTCTTGGCAAAACTCTATTATCCTTTGCCCTGCTTCATTCTGTACTCCAAGGCCAAATTTGCCTGTTACTCCAGGTGTTTCCTGACTTCCTACTTCTGCATTCCAGTCCCCTATAATGAAAAGGACATCTTTTTTGGGTGTTAGTTCTAAAAGGTCTTGTAGGTCTTCATAGAACCATTCAACTTCAGCTTCTTCAGCGTTACTGGCTGGGGCATAGGCTTGGATTACCATGATATTGAATGGTTTGCCTTGGAAACGAACAGAGATCATTCTATCATTTTTGAGATTGCATCCAAGCACTGCATTTCGGACTCTTGTTGATTATGATGGCTACTCCATTTCTTCTAGGGGATTCCTGCGCACAGTAGTAGATTAACAGTCACCTGAGTTAAATTCACCCATCGCAGTCTATCTTAGTTTGCTGTATCCTAGAATGTTGACGTTCACTCTTGCCGTCTCCTGTTTGACCACTTCCAATTTGCCTTGATTCATGGACCTAACATCCCAGGTTCCTATGCAACATTGCTCTTTACAGCATCGTACCTTGTTTCTATCACCAGTCACATCCACAACTGGGTGTTGTTTTTGCTTTGGCTCCATCCCTTCATTCTTTCTGGAGTTATTTCTCCACTATCTCCAGTAGCATATTGGGCACCTACTGACCTGGGGAGTTCATCTTTCAGTGTCCTATCTTTTTGCCTTTTCATACTGTTCATGGGGTTCTCAAGGCAAGAATACTGAAGTGGTTTGCCAGTCCCTTCTCCAGTGGACCATATTGTGTCAGACCTCTCCACCATGACCCGTCTGTCTTGGGTGGCCCCACACAGCATGGCTTAGTTTCATAGAGTTAGACAAGCTGTGGTCTGTGTGATCAGATTGGCTAGTTTTCTGTGATTATGATTTCAGTCTGTCTGCCCTCTGATGCCCTCTCGCAACACCTACCCTCTTACTTGGTTTTCTCTTACCTTGGACATGGGGTATCTCTTCATGGCTGCTCCAGCAAAGCACAGCCGCTGCTCCTTAATCTTGGAAGAGGAGTATCTCCTCACGGCTGCCCCTCCTGACCTTGAATGTGAAGTAGCTCCTCTCAGCCCTCCTACACCCGCGACATTTTACTAGATATTGACAAATTCCATAAAGGCTGAGGCAATTCATATTCCGCCAAGAATGTATAAGGCTATTTATTTACCCAAAACTTCACTTAAAATTGTCAAACTTTTGAATTTTTGACATGATGAGTAAGAAATAGTAACTCATTGTACCTTCATTTGCATTTCACTGCTATGAGTAAAGTTAAGCATCTTTCATGCTTAAGGACCAATTTTGTGTATTTGTGATTTTGAATTTGCTTGTGTTTTCTTACCATGCAAAATTTATGTAGATAACTTTATTAATTCCTTCATGAAACCATCTGGGCTTTTTTTGTGGAGTAATTGCTTGATAATTTTATTTCTTTTATGCAAAAAAATTTTAAGCTTTCTATCTACAGGAGTCAGTTTGTCAAATATGGTTTTCTAGGAAAGTGTCCATTTCTTTTAGTTTTCACATGTATATTTCTACTGAAGTGAGCAAACTAATGTTTTAAAAAATTTTTCTCTGTATCGTAGCTGTTTCTTTGTTGTAATTTCTTATGCTGTATATTTTCACTCTCTTGTTGTTCTGTTCATACATACACTTTTTTGTTTGATTTCCTTGACCTGTCTCGTACTCCATGTTAAAGTCTCCATTAGTAGTGTATTTCTCTGTTTCTCCCTGCATCTCTTGCAGTGTTTGTTTACATATGTGGTTACTGTGTTATTTGTTGTATATATATTCATACCTGTTACATCCTAAATATGAATGTGGATTTGAACATTATAAAGTGTCCTTTTCTTTTTTTCTTGTTTAGTAGTGTTTTCTAAAATTTGTCTTTTGACTCTTGAGTTAAGCCCATTCACATTTATTGTCGTGACTACTATGTTTGGGCTAATTCTGCTATGTTATAATTTCTGCATGTATTATGTTATACATTTTTTTCTACTTGCTTTTTTAAAAAAAAATTTCCTTTTGGTATTCAGGAAGGTTTATGTTTTTATCCTCTACCAGGGAAGCCCCATTAACTATTTGGGCTTATTATAAACATGTACTATGTTTAGTTTTTCTACTTAAAAAATTCCTTTTGGTATTTACAAAGGTTTATATTTTTATTTTAGTGGTAGCTTTGTATTAATATAGGATTTTTAATCTCCTTTTTTTCTTAAATTTTTATTATCTGGTGTGTCAGTTTTAAATCATATTCTTTAAATGTCACCTGTTATCTAAATGAGAGTCAGTATTCTTTTTTTACGTCTTGTCCCTCTTTTCTCACCCTCTTCTTATTTTTAATTAACATTTTTCTACTTTATCAAAACACAGAATACTTACATGTTTTTCTTCTACCTTTGTTTTCTTCTACAAAGGTAGAAGACATAATCCACTATCATTTCAGTGTAAATGCTACAATTAAACATATGAATAGTCACATATATTGTGAGCTCACATACGTGTGAACGCTCACATATGTCATAGTCCCTTTGCCTGTTTTCCCAGGCATCTATTGCTTGGATGAAGATCAACCTCTAGAAGCTTTTATAGCTACACGTTTATATAGTACTCTTGGAGCTCTGGCAAGTTCAACATTATTTTCCTATAGTCTTGTTTCTTAAAGACTATTTCAGTTGTTTATAATATCCTTAGTTCACATTTTCTTTCCTTCAGTTTATTGAAAATTGTAGCTTCTTTTGCTTTGCTTTGTATGTTGTTTCTGAGAAGTCTGATGTAAATCTAATTTTCATGCCTTTACATTATTTGTCTTTTTGCCTGGAAATGCAAAGATTTTTCCCTTATTTTCAGAGTCTAATAGTTTTATTAGGATATGTATCAGAGTTGGTCATCCCAGGTCAATTTTCCTGGTACCTAATGGGTCCTTTTTATGTCTAGATTGAGGTCTTACTTTATTTCTATAAAGCGATCTTGGGTTACAATTTTAAATACGAATTGTATTCCATTCTTTTGTCTTTCTGGGACATTAATTAACATGTTGAACTCTTTTTGCCTGTCTTATACTTTCTTTGTGACCTTCTTTTACTTTTTGCTTTATTTATTTTCCTGCTTTTCATCAAGATTTTTTGTTAATTTTTTTATCCAAGTCTACTCTTTCAGACACTTAGTAATTTAATATTTATTTCTGGTGTAATTTTTTTCCCTCCTACATTTAGTCAACTCTCATCTCTCCCTACTTTTGTGCATTTCTGTCCTTAGTATTTGTATTTCTGATTTAGTCTGCTTTTTCATATTGTTGTTGTTCAATCACCCAGTCATGTTTGACTCTTTGTGGCTCTATGGACTGCAGCATGCCAGGCCTCTCTGTCCCTCACCACCTCCTGAAGTTTGTCCAGGTTCATGTCCATTGCATCCGTGATGCCATCCAGCCATCTCATCCTCTGACGCCCTCATCCTCTTCTTCTTCTGCCCTCAATCTTCCCTAGTATCAGGGACTTTTCCAGTGAGTCAGCTGTTCACATCAGATGACCAAAATACTGGAGTTTCAGCTTCAGCATCAGTCCTTCCAATGAATATTCAGGGTTGATTTCCCTTAGGATGGACTGGTTTGATCGCCTTGCAGTCCAAGGGACTCTCAGGAGTCTTCTCCAGCACCGCAGTTCAAAGGCATCCATTCTTCAGTGCTCAGCCCCCTTTACTGCCCTCTCACAATCGTATGGGACCACTGGAAAGACCACAGCCTTGACTATATAGGGACCTTTGTTGGCAGAGCAATGTCTCTGCTTTTTGACACACTGTCCAGGTTTGTCATAGTTTTCCTGACAGTAAGCAAACGTCTTCTGACTTAATGGCTGCAGTCACCATCCACAGGGATTTTAGAGTCCAAGAAGAGGAAATAGAGGGGGTGGAAAGTGGAAGTAATTTTTCATACACCACATGCTTATTTGAGGATATTTTATTTAGTTGGGGTGGACTGGCTCAGTTTTCTTTAGTGGCTTATTTTGGAAGGGTTTTTAGCAGTAAAAAATGGATTGTGTTGCTGTAGGGGAAAGAGCCCAGTGAACCCTGTTTCTTTTCTATGACCACTAGATACTTAGTTTCTGCTTCTACTTTTCTTCTTTCCTTCTACTGCCTTGTTCTCTGGATGCAGTGCTTCATCAGAGCTGCTGTATCCAGCCCCTGCAACTCATGCTGTGAACTTTCTATCAAGTACCCACCTGTGCTCAGAGTCTTGGCCTTTAATGTTGCACTTTCTCTTTCTAGAGATGATTTTACTGTTACCTTTTCTAAGTCCTCTTTTCCTTTCTGCTCCTTTTCAGAGACTCTTAAACTTCCCCCTACCTGCTCTCCTGGCTTACAGGCTTGCCAACAGCAGGAGAGAAGTGAGAACTGTCGGATTTTTCCTCTCTACTCACAGGTGATTTCAAAGTTGTGGTGTTTGCTGTCTCCTAGTTACGCTGAAGGCATAAATCAGCTAACATTTCATTTACTCTTATTGAATTTGTCATTTCAATTAGGATATCAGATATCTTATGGGATATTAAGAATCAGACGGCCACTGTTGTTCTCCAAACCTGGAAGTTCCTTTCTCAGTTTTTCCAGTAATTTTGCTGGTTTGTGAAATCCCAAATTCCTAAGACCTATGAATTAAAAGACTGGGCTTTGGAGGTAAATGAAGACTCCATGTTTAGGGAGGCAGGCTTCACTGGGAAGCTGTGGGCTACTTCAGTTCTTCCAGTCTCCTTCCTCTACAGGCAGCACCGGTAGGAAGCTTCTTTTCTCTTTGCTCTGGTTTTGGCGCATTTGCTGTTGTCTTGCAGGTTAGCAGTGGGAGACAGTTTGCTATTCTGAGAACATGCTAAGTGGCATACTCATGTTGGCTAAACTGGGATATTACTGGGCTTCAAATTAAGCATTAATGCGCCTGGAAAGTCCAAAGGTCATTTCCAGCCCTCCAATGAACTATGCAGACCAACTGGGATAAATGTAAAAGCATGCATTTTGAGTAAAACCTCAAATGTTATTAATGAGGAGTAGGCCCAGCAGAATCAGTCTACCCTGGCTGTCATGAAATATCATAGACTGCATGGCTTAAACCACAAAATTTCATTTTCTCACAGATTTGAAGGCTGGAAGGCTGAGATCAGCAACAGAAAAGAGGATCAGCGAAGAGAATGCTAGGAAAACTGTTCAACTTCAGCTGTGTTAAGGAAGACCTCAGATAGATGGTCTCGTGTGTTAAAATTAATACTTAAAGAGGGAGGGAACCCATGAAAGAAACATACAAGAATTTAAAAATGAATTTGCATACCATGCCTTTCAACTACAAGAAATAAGCAGAAGAAGGAGAATGTTCTGAAGAGGATTCTAAATAACATTACCTTGTAAATGTGCTAAAATGTTTCACTCAGCATGAAATAATCAAGATATTTGTTTTGTTTTGTAAAGATGCTAAATAAGAGAACAGAGTGCTTCAGAAATGATGTCTCATCACCTGGCACATTGCATGAAAAGCTACAAATTATCAACAGGATATTATTCTAAATGGAGTTTGAAAAAGAAGAAATTATATAGATTGAATTCCAAATGAAATTAAGGTTTAAGGTGGGAGCAATTATGGTGATCTATTTCACCTATTTTCTTGATTGACATTTATATTTGACCTCTTTTATAATGTTTATGCATTTCTCTTTTCTATTACGTATTTTCCAGAAATTGTTTTAGGGCATTTTTGTGATTTTGACAGTTTGACATTTATATTCCAAGCAGAAGTGCTAAGCTTTTTCAAGCATGTGTTACTAAGGTCTTTGAGAAAATAAACCCAGTCATTTGATACCACTGCAGGGAAATAGCAGTCATCTTTCTAAATCACATCAGCTATTCATAACAGCATATTTAATATCTCATTTCATCTACAACTACCCTACAGAGTCTGGCTTTGCGAATATAGTTAGAAAATTATTCTCCAGATACCATTATACTTACCAGCATATTTCTTATTTTTCTCTTTTTTTGATGGTACGCACAAGCCCCTCATGAGTTACTTCCTCCAGACTCCATCCTTGAAGGAAACTGCTGCATTCATGGTCATTGCTGAAGAACAGGGATCTTGGCTATTTCAATGTGACGTTTCCCATCTACACTGATTGGAACAGAGGTGGAAACCTTATCCAAGGGCAAAAATTACTGGGATTGGCTTTTGAGATAGCTATTCTGTTGAGCATCTCTGCTCAACCATGGCCACTACAGCCAGGCTACTTTGATCTTGGTCTAAATTCTGAGCTAGGTAATTCTGAAAGTCAGCTGTCTATGGGAAAGGAAATTAAAATGATACAATGAAACTATAAAGCAGAAGAAGCACATACCAGCCCACAGTAGGAGGAAGCAGAAAGGATGAGGTGGAGAAAATTGATCAGAGGATAAACTGTTAGTCTGTAGTGAAAAAGTAGGTAGAGAAACAAAAATAAACAGCAGAATCACTCAAGTTACTTTATGTGAAAATTCAATTGACTGCTATTGAGAGAAAGTAATCCAATTCTCAACCCTAGTTTGGTTCTAGAATGACCTTCCAGTCATCAAACTTGGCTCTGCTGTGCAGACATATCTCAGAGATGTTGCAGGTTCAATTCCAGATCACCACAATAAAGGAAATCAATTTTTTTTTCATTTCCCAATGTATATAAGAGTTATATCTATACTCAACTGTAGTCTAGTAAGCTTTATGTCTAAAAAACAACGTACATGCTTTAATTCAAAAATACTTCTTTATTGCTGAAAATGTTAACTATCATCTGAGACTTTGAAAGATGAAACTGTTAGTCATTCAGTCATGTCTGACTCTTTTGTGACCACATGCACTATAGCCCGCCAGGCTCCTCTGGCTATGGAATTCTTCAGGCAAGAACACTGGAGTAGGTAAGTCATTTCCTTCTTCAGAGGATCTTCCTGACTCAAGGATCGAACTGTGATCTCCTGCGTTGCAAGCAGATTCTTTACCGTCTGAACCACCAGGGAAGCCCATCCGAGCCTTTGAATTATAATCTTTTTACAATAGTAATATCACAGATAACTGATTACAGATGTCCATAACAAATACAATAACAATGAAAAAATTTAAAATATAAAAATTACTGAAATGTGACATGAAGATGCAAAATGAGAGATGCTACTGGAAAAATTACTTGACACAGGGTTTCCACAAACCTTCATTTTGTAAAACGTGCAGTATCTGTGAAGCATAGTAAAACAAGGTATACCAGTAATTCCTTACTTCTTCAGGGGTGCCCAATATGCCTCTCTCCTTCCTTTTAGTCATACTATGTAACAAATTCCCATTACTTGGTTGTCAGAGTGAGCTTGGTTCTTAAGACCCATATAGCCTGACCTACATTGCCTAATAGTAGTGTTTCAGTAGCTTTATTTGTGAAGTATTGGTATTTAGGTACTCATTTATTTTCTTAACACATTATTCTCTTTTAATTTTTCCATTCCCTCCCTTTTTTTTTTTGGCTGATAAATCATCACTGAAGTAAAGGAAGGAAGAGCAGGTGGGCTGATCTGGAGAGTTATCAGCTATAGAACTCTCCTGACTAGTCAGAATTTATTTTTAATTTAGAAAAGAATGACCCCTCAATTGTACTTATCACTCTCTAATAAAAGACAACTAGATTTCTAAAAACTTTCTCATTTTTTCTTTCCTACCTATGAGGGAAAAAAAAAAACACGTACACAACAGGTACTTCCCAGGTAACACAAATAGCAAAAAGGAAAAACAATCCCCACCTGTTCCTTTGCCTCCTGTGTGTTCAAAACTACAGAAAGTAGAGAAATATGGGAAAATGGTTTCAGGTGTCACTTATCTGTGATGAGTGGTCAGAAGGCTGATGTCCGTCATCCTTGATCTCCCTTCTTCCTCCCCTGAATCCATCATTCCCAAATTCAAAATGCCTAAGGAAACCAACACTCACAGCTGCTTCTTGATTGGACACCCCAGTTAGCTGGTCCTCAGAAACCTACCTTCAAAGTCTAAAGCTGCACTTGTTGCGTTATGCCCAGGTCGTGATCTCCACAAATCACCAGGAGGCCATACACCAATGCAAGCGCAAGAGGGAATTTATTGCAGACCCGGGTCTGGACCGTGCATGCGCGCACGCACGCACGCACGCGCACACACACACACACACACACACACACACACACACACACACACGGCCAGAGCTGCAGGGTACAAGGCTTTTAAAGGGAGAAGACAAAGGGAAAATGGCTACAAGTGGGGTGACTATCTTGGTGCTCTGTGATTGGTCAGGATAGGAGGGGAGGTCAGGGGCTTTGGGCACGCTAGCCCCTGATAGGTATATTTAACCGCAAGCAATTCCCTGATTGGCATATCTTTGGCACACTATGATTGGCTGTGTCTAGGGTGGTGACCTGGGGGTGGGGGAACTTGGGTGTTGCCTTCTATTGCAAGATGATGGCTCCTTTTTTTTTTTTTTTTTTAAAAGACGGAGTCACTTAGGCTCTACAGTTGCTTTTAACCTTGTACATTCTGAAGTATTTTCTAACAAGGCAAATGGTGTTATCATCTTCCCAGTTGTATCTATTAAGAACATAAGGCTTCCGAGGTGGTGCTAGTGGTAAAGAACATGCCTGCCAATTTAGGGGACGTGAGAGACAGGGGTTCAATCCCTGGGTCAGGAAGATCCCCTGGAGGAGGGCATGGCAACGCACTCCAAAATTCTTGCCTGGAGAATCCCAGGGACAGAGGAGCCTGGCGGGTTACAATCCATGGAGTCACAGAATCGGACACAACTGAAGCAACTTAGTGTGCAGGCACGCATTAAGAACAGACTAGTTGGCAAGTAGCAACAGAAGGGGTTTTTTTGTTTGTTTTTAGTATAACAAGAAATTTTTTTAAAAAGGGCAGCTGCTGATGTTGATTAAGTGACAACACTTAGGAGATTTTTGAAGTGTTTCCTTCAGCTGCTTCAATGGTGGAGTTCAGATTCAGGGCAAGATGAAAAGAAGAGGGGGAGCCTTTCCTATTTTATCATGTAAAACCAGAACCTTTCCAGGGCCCTGACAGTCTTCCACTTAGAGTTTCATTGACCAGAATTATGTCATTGTGTCACGTGGTCATCTCTGCCTGCGAGGGAGTCTGAGAGAACAACCTGTCTTGCCTTCTTGTGTTGAGTACTAATTTCTTCTCTATGAAAAGGGGATTCTCTTAGCAAGGAAGGGACAAGGAAGGAATGTTGAGGGGGAAACCCAGAATCCTTGCACGATGGTGAGAAAAAATTTACACCTGGTTCAGTGGCTTTTTCAAGCCTCGAAATGTCTTGCATTTGACCTTTTTTAGAATTTCTCTTGCCACATTAACTCTTTGGATTTATAGGGAGTTTATGTATCCTGGACCTAAGAAAAATGAGTTTCTAAGGACTATAACAGTTCAAGCACCTGTACTTGTGTTGTGCTTAGTCACTCAGTCATATCCAACTCTTTGGGATCCCATGGACCATAGCCCCCCACACTCCTCTGTCTATGGAATTCTCCAGGTAAGAATACTGGAATGGGTAGCCATGCCCTCCTCCAGGGGATCTTCCCAACCCAGGGACCAAACCCAGGTCTCCTGCACTGCAGGCAGATTCTTTCCAATTTGAGCCACCCAGGAAGTTGTAAATGACTTTGGAGAAATTAATAACTAGTACTACAAGATGCAGGCTGTGCTGGAGAGTGGGCACCTGGGTTGGAGGAGGATGCTGGGTGACTCCTAACTGTAAATAATGAAGTGACCACAAAGTCAATGGCTTCCCTGAATGAAAACGACCTCAGACACTCAACTGGGCATTGGTGGGCCCTTCCCCAGCTCAGGCTCAAATCCTGAAATTTGCTCTTTATCTTGAAAAAATTTTTAAAGCTACAGAAATGTAAGAATAATACAATAACATATGCCTATGTATCAATATTTAGAATTGTTATATAATATATGATCATTATTGCTGAGTCAATTGCAGACATTACAAGCATCATGACGCTTATCCTCATTACATCACTCACCATGTATCCCTAAGAGTAAATACATTCTCTTACATAACCACAGGTCAGTTATCAAATTCGGAAAATTTCATATCGATTCATAACTATTTCCTAACAGACAGTCCATATGTAAACGTTGCCTCTCCTCCCAGTGCTGTTCCCTCCCTTCTGCTGCTGCTGCTAAATCATTTCAGTAGTGTCCAACTCTGTGAGACCCCATAGACGGCAGCCCACTAGGCTCCTCTGTCCCTGGGATTCTCCAGGCAAGAACACTGGAGTGGGTTGCCATTTCCTTCTCCAATGTGTGAAAGTGAAAAGCGAAAGTGAAGTCGCTCAGTAGTGTCCGACTCTTAGTGACCTCATGGACAGCAGCCCACCAGGCTCCTCCGTCCATGGGATTTTCCTGGCAAGAGTACTGGAGTGGGGTGCCATTGCCTTCTCCGCAACCCCAACTCAAGGAGCCAATCAGGGATTATGAGTTGCAGGTAGTTGCCTTGTATCTTCAGTCTCAGCGATTATCTTTTCATGACACTGATAGTTTTTGAAGAAGAGGGTTGGCTGTATAGAGTTGTATCGATTTGGATGTGTCTGATTGTTCATGAACAGACTCAGGTCTGGATTCGGCAGGGATGTTGTGGCAGTGATGCTGTGTCCTCGGCACATCACATCCAGGCTCACGTGGTGTCGGTCTGTCCCACTGTTGGCCATGTTAACCCTGATAACTTACTCCACAGCAAGGTACCCCTTTGCCTTCTGCAATATAAGTAGTCTGTGGGAAATATACTTTGACATTGTGTAAATATTTTATTTTTTAAGAATCTTTAATCAGCTGATCTTTTCCTGAATCAATTATTAATAAAGTTGGTTATAAAATAGTGATTTTCTAACTCTGTCTTCTCTCCCTATCCTGTTCCTTCCTTCATCCTTCCCTTCTTCCCTCCCTCCCTTGTTTCTTTCTTTTCACTTTCTTTATATATACATGAATATTTATATGTCTGTGTCAGTATAGAATAATGGACCATTCTTGAAAGTTCTCTGTTACCCATTCCTCTCATTATTCATTTTGTTGCTCAAGTTGACCCCAGTTTGGCCAGTGTGGGTCCTTTTATGCCTTTTCCTATTTCTTTTTTTATGTCTTTCATTTTTAAAGCATTTTTTAAAACTTTGTAGCAAACAAGATACCCAAGGTTTATCTTGTACTGCTGTACTGCTTCTTTCCTGGCTCAGAAATCATTTACTTCTCAAAAGAGAATGGTATTTAGAAATGAAGACCTAGGCTAGATATGCTTATTGCATTTGAGATGTCTCAGCAGTCAGAGCTAGTAATTAAGTTTGTGTGTGTGTGTGTGTGTGTTTAGTTTATATTTTTATCTTCTAATTCCAATGCAATATTATAGAATTCTTCTTTGCTATATTAGTATCTCCCTTCTGCTGCAAAGAAAACCCTGATTCCTAACAAAATCAATGTTTGTTTATTGGTGCCACCCTGCAGTACACACAAAAGAGTTTTAAAATAACTGAAATCCATGTCACTGCTATCAAGGAAACTATTGTTCAAGATGCTTTGTAGTTCTGTTTGTCCTTAAATTGAGGTAATATAGTCAAAGTCCTGTGCTCAAATATTCCTTAGACTTGTTCTCTTTTTGTTTTCCCTGTAGTTATGTTTTATCTTAAATAAAGTTCACTTGCTTCTATTTGTTTTCAATTTTAGTTTTGCCCCCCTCTTATTTAATTAGTTATATTTTTAAATATTTAAACTATTAAAGTAGTTTCTGAAATCCAAACCATACCATAAGATTTCAGAATTGTGCCAATGCTTATCCTGGATTCTTTTCTCCTCCACATTTATCAAATCCTCTCTCTTGCATTTCTGATACTTTTCTGGGAAAAATAAAAGCCATCATAAGCTCTCAGCTTTATTTCCTCAATTGCCTTCTAGCTGATCTTGCCTCCTTTTGATACAGTTGTTCTGAATCTTAGTTATACAATCTTAGAATGGAATCATCTGAGGAACTCTAAAAATTACTGGTGACTAGATTCCACCTCCAGAGACTGTAAATTATTGTTCTGAAGAGCCACTGGGCATCAGTGATCTTGCATAAATGCACATCTCATCATATTACATCCTCTGCTTAAAATTTTCCATAACTCCACTGCCCTCAGCATGAACACCTGACTCCCCAGCAGGGCTCTTATGATCTGGACCAACTTACTTCTCCAGCCAGACTTCCATCCCTTCCCACAGCCCTCCTTCCCTATGCTGCAGGAGCCATCCAGACTAAATTATTTTTATCCCCAGGAATTCACCACGAACTCAGTTATCTTCAGACCTTGGCTGTTTCTTCTATTTAAACTCCCTTCATCTTATTCTTTATCTGGCTAATATTTACTCATCATTTGGGAGCCATCATAAATATGACTTTTTTCAGTAACACTTTCCTTTCCCATTCTTTCCAACTCTATTAGAAGCCCCTACATGTTCTTGCTTGAACCCACCTCTTGCTCTATTGAGTTGTAAGCTCTATGAGCATCGGGGCCAGTCTGGCTTCATCACTTCATAGCACCAGTACCTTGCACTATGCTTAGGCCACTCTGTCAGTCGCTAGAATGACTGGGTGAATAAGCAAATCCATTTGAACTGTATTCTTTTGAGAGAATCCAGCTGAGATAATCAAATGCTGAAATCTTCACTGCTAACCCAGTGAGAGAAACAGGTAGTCTTGGGGTGAGAGTGTGGCAGGTGGGCAGATGCTTGACTGACAAGTCCCATTAGTTAGTCCGTATGATAATTTATCATCAAAAAAGTATTTACAATGTCAAAAGACATGTCTTGGGTACTGTGGGTAAACATGAAATAATATTACCTGGGACATGGAACATTTTCTTTTTCTGCAGAGCTCACAGGGTTCTTATGTCCCCTCCTCACCGCCTCCTTCTTACAATTAGGTAATAGAGGAAACTTTAAAATATCATATGATTTAATCTTTTAATTTTACAGATGAAGATTCTGAAACAGAAGAAGTTGAGTAACTTCCCCAAGGTCATGCAGCTGGTTATGATCATAGATTTGTATCATTTTTCTGCTTAGTTGAGAATCTGACTCACTTCTCTAAATTTAGCATCCCACTTGGTAAATTTGTGTTCCTGACCATTACCACAGCTATATTTTCCCAATAGGTGGATGAGATTTTTCCTGAGCTAACTGGCCCCCTACACACATCTGTAGAAATATGAACACAGTAATCAAGCCCTCCTGCCATCTGCTCTGAACATGCCCAACTCCGTGTCTCATTCCAGAATGCATTTTTAAAGCTTGCTTTGAAAGGGCCTTGTGTTTTTTTCAGACATTGTCAAGAATTCATCTTGAAAATTACAAAACCAAAATATGTTGAGTAAATTAAGATCCATTTTCTCTGACAGCATTTGGTCTAGGCAATGATTGCAAAAGTTCCATCTGCATTTTATAAGATGCTTCTCTATGAGTACAGTTTCAATGACTTGATTTAGGAGTGTACTTCCGGTGTGAATTTGACCACTGCTGTTTCTGCCACAGAAAAATAGAGGCCTGTGGTCTTCAGGGCTTTTCATCAGAGCACCAGGTCCGAGATCATTCCTTTCTCTGAGAAATATTTGTTGTGACAGTGTTCTCTCTCTTGGGATCATAGCTTTCAATCTTTTAAAGTGCAGTTTGTCTCAGAACTTTCATTTTTACAAGTTTTGAATTCCTCCTTATTGCCTTTCTTTATTTCTTTACTTTCCTAGATAGAATTTCTTAGAGTATACAAAGGGAAATGGAAGCATTTTTCATAGGAGTGTGGATTTTTCTGATTTTTTTTTTTTTTTTTTGCATGTGTGATAAGTAAAGGGTTGGCCTGGAGAAGAAAAGAAAGCATGAAACAGGTAAAAAATACATATATTTGATGCCAATCTATTCCTTTTTCTGTGATCTCCTTTTTATTTATTAAAACATTCATTCAAAGTATTTATTTGGTGCCAAGTATGTGCCAAGCATTGTGCTAGGTGCTTAATATTATATAATAGGATATTATATAATTTATAATAGTATATTATATAATATACTATTATAAAATCTGTCCATGGGATTTCCCAGACAAGAATACTGAAGTGGGTTGCCATTTCCTCCTCTAGGAGGTCTTCCCAAACAAAGGATTGAACTTGGTTTCCTGCACTGCAGGCAAATTCTTTATCGATTGAGCCTCCAGGGAACCTCACATAAAATATAATCAGTTCAGTTCAGTCGCTCAGTCGTGTCCAACTCTTTGTGACCCCATGAACTGCAGAATGCCAGGCTTACCTGTCCATCACCAACTCCTGGAGCTTGCTCAAATTCATGTCTATTAAGTTGGTGATGCCATCCAACCATCTCATTTTCTGTCGTCCCTTTCTCCTCCTGCCTTCAATCTTTCCCAGCATCAGGATCTTTTAGTACCATATTATTCTATTATAAAGATTGTATTTACATTTTATTAATTTAATAATATAGTAAATATATTAATAACACACATTTCTATACATAAATTGTCTTTCTTGTATTACCATATAAACAACTGTATGAATTTCCAAGGGCTGCCATAACAAATTACTACAGACTGAGTGGCTTCTGGAGGCTGGAAGTCCAAAATCGAAGTGACAGCAGGCATGCTCCCTCTACAAGCACTAAGAAAAAGATCTGCTCCAGGCCTCACTTGCTTCTAGCTTCTTCTAGATCCTTGGCTTGTAGTAGAGTAATTAAAATGCCATTTTGTGTGTATGTGTGTTTATGTACAAATTTCCTCTTTTTATAAGGACATCAGTCATACTGAATTAGGGGCCCACACTACTCCAGTATGTTCTGCTGTTCCTGCATGCAGGCATACTCAGTTGCTTCAGTCACGTCTGACTCTTTGCTATCCCATGGACTGTAGCCTGCCAGGCTCCTCTGTCCATGGGGATTCTCCAGGCAAGAATATTGGAGTGGGTTGTCATGCCCATCTCCAGGAGATCTTCCCAACCCAAGGACTGAACCCAGGACTCCTGCATTTCAGGCAGATTCTCTATGTAACACTGAACCACCTGGGAAGCCACCCTATCTTAATTTAACCGATTGCTTCTGCAATGACCCTGTTCCAAAGAAGGTTACATTCTGAGGCATCAGGGGTTAAGACTATATGAATTTTGGGGATACATAATACAAGCCATAACACCAATTTCAATGCCAACTCTTTTAAAGCTATCTTTGCTCCATCCACAATGCCCCCTCAAATATATGTAAGCAATCCCTTTCTTTACCACTTCCACATAGTACTTCATCTATAACACTTATTTTACCTAAATGAATCATTTCGTAGACTTTATGTCCTCTACTATTAGGACCCATGACTGATAACCATGAGTATCATGACAGTGATACCTTGCACATGTTGGCATAGAAATATTATAAAATGAATGAATGAATCAACAACAAATACATATTCACATAGCTCTCTCTGGTTGGCAAATGTTTTCAAATATGTGGTCCCCTTTGAGCCATAAAGTGAGTCTTTGAAGTGGGCACATAGGAATTATTATCTCCATTTATGACTGCGGAAAACTGAAGCCCAGAGGTAGATATCCAGTGTTTCATGGAATAGTGGGACTACATTAAAATCCTGGTCTCCTGACTCTGACTTAGAGCTCCTTGTCTCTTTATATTTTATCTCTTCTGGATATGTTTGTCTCCTCTGGATATTTTTATGTCTGAATCACACCTGGTTAGTGATCAGTGTTCATCCAAAGGCTATAGCTGCTCACGACTGTCCTTTGCTTTTGAGACAACTCTTCTAGAAGCTCCCAAAGTTACACTCTTAAATATGTCTCCTCCTTTCTCTCTTTCTCTCTCTCTATGCATACGTATGTGTTTACATTTTTGTATACATATCCACCTTTGATGTTAAGCCATCCGGAGAGTCCATATTGAATTAAAAATCCACTTCCCTTTTAAAACAGGGTTTTCAATGCTTTATAAACAAAACATCTGATTCTGGGGATTTGGACACCTGAATAGTAAGAGGGTCCTGTTATGACAGACAGTGGTACACTGTTTCAGTGATGGGAAAGAACAATCTCCATTATTATTAAAGACAGATTCAGCACCAAGCAGATTTCTATAGTTACCATTAGCTCTAACTAATTCCAAACAAAAAATGTTTTTTCAAAGTGTTAAATATAACATATACCCACACATAATAGATATTGTATTTAATAACTAACTTGAAAATTTTTATATGGCCTTGATCTCCTGGGATGGATTTAGACATAAGAACTAGCAATGAAAATTCCTAGGAGCAATGAAAATGATGATAGAATCTCAGCTTCAATAGTAAATGTCATGACATGGATAATTTTGCTGCATTCTGCTTTACAGTTACAGTATTCCAGCCTCTCTGTGAACTCCTACCCAATCTTTCTGAGTTTGAGGGGATTTCCCTTGCACTGACATGTACTAATATTAATGCTAATTCATGTGCATAATGTTTTTACTATTGGCAGACTTTCCTCATCTTATGTCATTTTAACCTTAAAACTACTCTGAGATAGGCAATACTATCTTCATTTTGAGAAATGATCCAGCTTGCTCAAGAAATAAAGGATTGAAAGGGAGAGAATTAAGACTTTAACCTGAGTCTAAATTCTAAGTTCCTCTGACTTTATTACCAAGTATATGCTTTCTCATTTCCTCACTTTTCACATATCTCAGCTCCCAAACTAGATCAGAACTTAGTCTAGTGTCTAGGAGAATATTCAGCACAGAGTTTTACACTGTGGAGAACATAGAAGGCTATGAGTTTTGAATTATAGTTTTTCTGGGTCACCTTAGACAAGTTATTTAAGTCTCAATTTCCTCACTATAAAATGGTGACCATATGATGCCCACATCATAGGATTTCAAGGAGAATTAAATGAAAAATTAAGTGTCAAGTCTTGTTGTTGTTTAGACTGCAAGTCATGTCTAATTCTTTGAGACCCTGCCAGGCTCCTCTGTCCATAGAATTCTCCAGGCAAGGATACTGGAGTAGGTTGCTATTTCCTTCGCTAAGGGATCTTCTGGACACAGGGATCAAATACATGTCTCCTGTTTGGCAGGCAGATTCATTACCACTGAGCCACGTGGGAAGCCCATGTATCAAGTCTTAGAAGAGACCATAGTATGATATTATTGTGTTAAACAATTTCCAAGCTGTGTGAAGTTGGGCAAGATACTTCATCTTGTTTAGTGCCATTATCGGTAAAAATCAATTTGGAAAATATTAAGTATCTTGCAGGGATAATATGAGGCTTAATAAAATTACACTTGCAAAAGTGCCTAACACAGTGTTTGGCATACACTAGGGACTCAATAATTGTTAATCTCCCACCTACCTGCTTTCTTTCTTTGTTTAAGGGTGAAATCAATAAATGTTTACTGGATTTTCAGTGAGTCCTTTCTTGCAATGATTTTATGACTACTTTTTAGTGTTGCTATACATGGATGCAAGTGTTCGATATCAAGGTGACTTTGACAAACTGTTCTCAAGCTCCAAGTGGAATAAAATGCAGCGTTCTCTCAGCAACATAAAGGAATTTGGTAATCTAGTTCAGAGTAATTGCCCAGAAAGTGGCTCCCTGGTGAAAATCCCACTGACAACCAAGTCGGTGTGTGACTTTGAACATGGACGTTGGATTTCAAAGACAAGAATTTGTTAACCAAAGAGGGCCTCAAAAACTGATTAACTGTTGAGAACACCTATCAGGACTTACATAAACATTGAACTTCAGAATATTTTTAAGCACTGATTCTCAATGTTTAGTTCAGTGGATCTGATGTATCTACTGGTAAAATAAAATCATAATTGCTTTGTTCAAATGAGCAGGAATGCTTAAGTCAAAAATTAGCATTTTCCCAGTTTTACCTTCCACTTCCATGTATTGTAAAATTTGGCTAACACTGCTTGCTTAGACTAGAACTTGACATATGATGATATGCAATTTATTGCACAATGATAAATTTAGTTATTTGAGTATATCATGAATTACTATTTAATGAATTCTCAACATTTAAATATTTGAATAGTCTGAGAAATGCTGTTGTATAAAGATAGTTTTCTTAATTTGGGCATTGTACAGCAGATCAAAACATAAAAGGCAAATATTACGTGATCTAAGAGTTAATAGGGGACCTGCTTTCTCAAAAGATAAAATTAACTTAAAACCATAATTGACTTTTTAAAAATTTTGTTTTGGGTTTGGGTTTTTTTTTTTTGGTCTATTTCTTTCTTTCTGGCTGTGCCACATGGCTTGCAGGATCTTAGTTTCTGACCAGAGATTGAACCTGGGCCCATGGCAGTGAAAGTGCCAAGTCCTAACCACTGAAACCACTAGGGGTTTCCTCAGAATTTACTGTCATGTCTCTGAGCAACAGTGAGCACAGGACACTAATTCATTCACTTTTGCTTTCCTGGTGTCTGGAGCAGTGACCAGAACAGAGCAGGGCCTCAAAAGGTGTGCATCTTATGTAGAATTGCATGTATTAAATGGGACATTTTGTTTCAAATGTTCTTAAACAGGTTTTTCTAAGAGCCTCGAAGATACAATCGCAAATTTGGTTTCCCTTGTTAATTATTTTATTGTGGAATTCTACCTCTACTTCAGACCCAATACCACTCAGGAAACTGTCCTGGAAACTCAAAGCCACAGGAGAATTTCCTTTTCAGCCCATCTTATTTTACAAATAAGCACACATGACTGTACTGCTGTGTAGTTTATACAAAGCTCTGTGTTGGGCCATGTTAGGCTGTAGGCTTTAGTGAACTACTGTCCTTATTTTTAGGGAGTTAATGTGGTGGGAGAGAGACATATACAGAGGCAAGTAATTATATTGCAAGACAGAAAGAAAAACTGCTGTGGTTAAAGTGTAAACAAAATGCTGTGGTTGCAGAGTGAAAGGAGTAATTAATTTGAGCCAGGAGGATCTGGAACAAGAAAGGAGAGAAACTAATATTTATTGAGGACTTAAAAGGTGCCAAGGGTGGAGCTGGCCCTTTTTCTCAAGCTCCTAGAGGAGGTGATGTTTAAGTGAGCTGGTAGCTGAAAAGAGAGGGCTGTGTTTGGCCACTGGGACCATGTTGGGAAGGCGTGCCTTCAAGAAGCAAGAAGACATCCTGCCACTGGCCCTGAGGGAGGGGACTGGGGCAAGGAGGGGACTGGGGCAAGGAGCAGCCTCAACTTGAGATGGTTTGGTGAGAAAGGGGGTTTGTAAGGGGAACCTTGGTTTCTCCTATGTGAAGGAGATGGAGGGAGAAATTTAGTCAAAGATTATGGCTCAGTGGTAAAGAATCTGCCTGCAAATACAGGAGACTCGGGAGATGTGGGTTTGATCTCTGGATTGGGAAGATCCCCTGGAGGAGGAAATGGCAACCCACTCCAGGTATTCTTGCTGGGAAATCCCATGGAGCGAGGAGCCTGTGGGCTACAGTCCATGGGGTCACAAAGAGTTGGACATGACTAAGCGACCCAGGGTGCACAAGAATGTTAGTAAGAACAGGCCTTGGTGTGAGGAGAGGAGAAACAAAAGGGAGGAAAATTAAGAGGAAAGGCAGGGCCTGCTATTTGTGTTGGTAGGTGTGAATTATGGGGGAGGAAGAGAGCAGGGATTTGGGGGTGAACTGGGAATTGTGACAAGGATACATATGGGAGTGTCTATTCAGTGGGGATAATGGTTCAGGCCCAAGGTTCCAAAAAAAAGCAAAAGCTAGTGATGTATCTGCTTGCATGGTCCCCTGGGGTGCCTAGTGCTCTGCTGTGCTAGTGACTGTTGGTTGGTCCCTGCAGGAGAGAGGGGCAAGTGTCAGCCAGTCGGCTTTCTCTCCAAACTAGAGCTCCCACTTTTAAAAACAAAAAGTTTCGGCTGCACTGGGTCTTCACTGCAGTGTGCAGTCTTCTCTTGTTGCAGCGCATGGGTTCAGTGGCCACGTGGCATGTGGGATCTTGGTTCCCCAACCAGGCATTGAACCCATGGCTCCTGCATTGGAGGGCAGATTCTTAACTAATGGATCACCAGGGACCTTCCACTTTTTGAGAGCACAGACTGTCTTCATCACTTCCCTGTCCCACACAGAGCCTAGGATGCGACTGGGCACATGGCAGATTTTCATAAACTCATAACTTATGCTTGGAAAGCAAGGAGAGTAAATTTCAGCATAGGCAAGAGTTGCAAAGAGTTGGACATGATTCAGCACATGTACACACAAGAGACTAGGTATAGACTTTTTTTAGAGTGGTAGAAGTTTAACCTGAAAATTAACCACACTGCTACAAAGAAGGTGAAAGCCATGGAAGGCTTTATGATTGAGAATGATTTCTAATGCCATGATTTTACAGGAAGGAAGCTGTGTGAATTGATTAACTTCTATAGTAATTTGTTGGGTGCTCATTATAGTCTCCTGTTTTGACTAATGAATACGTTTCGAGCTGCATCTCTGTGCAAGCTAAGGCATCCAGGCACTTTGACTGTCTTAGAATAATTAGAGAATTTTGCATTGTCAGCCAGTGGGAGGCTTGCACTCTCCCGGTGCAGCTTCACAGAGTATTTTTTTTTCTATTTCCTCTTCCTTCCCTCATTAGTGTCTGTTATGGAATTAAGCCCAACTCTCCAACAGATCACTATAAAACATTTTATAGACATTTATAGGACCGATCTGACTGAACTAAACTGTTATTAATTTGCTAATTAGGATGGTAAGAAGACAGATTTTATACTTATGTAAGATAATTTAGGGGAATTTATCTTATTAGGGCTTAAAGATGTTTGATCTAATTTACTGAAGGGCTAAACCAGGAAAGTTAAATGCGTAACAAACATGCCCCCTTCAGCCCTTTTGTGCCTGTGATACACATTTATAATTTATAATGCCACTCTTTTCCTCTGAGCCTGCATATGACTTCACAATTCTCCACACAGCACTGGAAACAGCAAGAGGTTGGGACTTGACATGAAAGATGAACCAGACAGCTAATTGTTCCTACAAGACTGTGAGTCCCCCGGAGGTAGGCACCAGGTCCAAGTCAGGACTCGACACACAAGAGGCTCTTAATGAATTTTTTTTTTCTCAATTGTATTTATTTTATTTTACTTTTTAAAATTAATTAATTTATTTTTTCCTTTACATTATTGTGTTGGTTTTGCCATACATTGACATGAATCCGCCACGGGTATGCATGTGTTCCCCTTCCAGAACTCCCCTCCCCCATCCTTCCTCCTGGAATGAATGATAGAGAAATGGATAAATTAATGGGTGGGTGAATGATATTTCATTTTTTTCACTGCTGGTTCAGGAAAGCCTGTGGGATGCGTCCATTTCTGCGTTGTAGGGAGCATGCTTTGTATCACCTTGCGCCTGTGAACACTAGCTCCCTGAATGATGTTATTGGAAGAAAACTTAGAGAATATCTTTTCAGTTTTACAGAGATGAGAATAAGGTTCAGAGGAGGCATGAATCTGAATCCAGGAGCCACTCTGCCCTTTTCTACACCTTACTAACTGTGAGATTTTTGGGGTCAATGTTGCCTCTTCATCTGTAACCTGGAGTAGGAAATGACAGCCTACTCCAGTATTCTTGCCTGGAAAATTCCATGTATAGAGGAGCCTGGTGGGTTACAGTCCACGGGGTCACAAGAGTCGGACATGACAGAGTGACTTTCGCTTTAGCTGTAAAGTGGAAAGAGTGAACTTGTCTGCTTTGCAGGATTATTGTGAAGCCTTAACAAGACAAGGAATTACGAAGTGCTTACTGGAGTGCCTGGTACATGGTAAACATAAAAACAAAATGTTAACTTTCTCCTTTCTTTTCATGAATATTAGCTGAACCAGTGATGATACTGTAGGTAGTTTTATCACAAGATTTATCATATTATGTTATACTGTGCTCTCCTTCCATATTTTCAGTGAATTGAAAACCTATGCTACCCGTGGATAAAGAACACCTACTGTAGACTGATGATAATTTTACTTCCAGATGGGACAGAAAATGAAATATTTGTTTGGAGAGTTTGATTAATCTCTTATATGAAATAATTAGCATTCCCTCTGACATTTGCCATTTGCAACTGCGCATTGTTCCCAGTATTGTCAAAGTACACAGTAGGGGACACACTGCTATCTTCAAAAGGGATCGCCAACAAGGACCTACTGCATAGCACAGGGAATTTGCTCAATGTTAGGTGCCAGCCGGGATGGGAGTAGGGGTTGGAGGAGAACAGATACATGTTTATGCATGGCTGAGTCCCTCCACTGTTCACCTAAAACTACCACAGCATTGTGCATTGGCTATACCCCAATACAAAACGTTTTTGGTATTAAAAAAATAAATAAAATTGAAAAATCTATAGTAGGTGCTCAATAAATATTTATGAAAGGAATGAAAAAAAATAGGTTAAACCATTCCCATTTTATACACAAAGAAACTAAGACAAAGAGATGGTAAGAAATGGATTCTTATTAAACACAAATGAAACATTTTTTACACAGAAAATGTAAAATTCCTAAATTCATTGTTGTTTTCTTTGAATAATCATCTTGCTTCATAATACATAACATGTTTCATAGAAAACACGTTTGTAAAAGTTGTCTTTAAATAGTGCGGTGATGAAGTTTAATTTAAAAAATGAGTGGGCTGAATTGTCCTTAAAAAAACCTCAGTGTTTACAGTATTTATTCAGACCTTCAGGTCAGTCATCAGTTGCTGGGCGGGATAGGGGTGTGAAGAGGAGGAGAAAAAGAAGCCTTAGTTGGCTTCACACTGGTTGCCAGGAAGCGCACAAAGGCAGCATGTACGCAGGAGACAGACCAGGCCGCGTTGCTGGGAAGGCAGTCTTCAGAGGCACACACTTCACTGGGACGGAAACCCTACAGCAGCGTCACCTCACACCTCAAGACAAGAAAACAGAGCTCAAATCCACGACATAGGAATAAAAGCAAGGTCAGCCGAAGAGATTTTGAGAAATTGCTTTTCTAATGCATTTTAAACGAGTGTTAGAAGTTGCATTCTGTGTCAGCTGCTATAAACCTGGGGGAAAGCTTTTACACTTGTGTAATCAAGCCAGGTTAAACAGAATATCGGTGGGGGGATGTTTTAAAAGGATTCAACAGTGGCGGTTGAAAATAAACTGGAATTAAAGAAGAGTGAGGGTCAAGAGCTTTCATTCCCTGCCTCTGGGCTGGAATTTTTTGCCTCCTAATTGAGTGCATTGAAATGTACTTTTATTTTGGAATTCGATTGCTAAGTTGTTTCTTTTCAAAGGCACCTGTTGAGGGGAAAGAAAAAGAAAAAGAAAAAACCTCACAGAGAGTGTTGAAGACTGCTGAAAAGAGGTGAAGCCATTATGAGTTGCCAGAATGCCATCCCTGGGTTGAACAAAGGGTCTCAGCCCCGGCCAGAGAACCCAGAGAGCACTTTACATTGGGCAACTGCAAAGGAAGATGCCAGCACAGCGCTGCTTGAGAACCAGCTCACCCTGGGCGACTTTGTCCAAATACAGAGAGCCTTTGCGGTAAGCACTCATTTGCTGGAGAGTTTGAGTTGTTTGTGAAAGAGACAGGGCTGAAACAAAGACTTGTCTCTTAAAAGATTTTTTTTTTTTTTAATATACTTAATAGTTAAAAGGACTTCCCAGGTGGCTCAGTGGTTAAAAAAATCTACCTGCAATGCAGGAGACATAGGTTCGATATGTGGGTCAGAAAGATCCCCTGGAGAAGGAAATGGCAACCCACTCCAGTATTCTTGCCTGGGAAATCCCGCGGACAGAGGAGCCTGGCTGGCTAACAGTCCATGGGGGTCATGAAAGAGTCAGACACAACTGAGAGGTACAACAACAATAGGGAACTGAAGAGAATTAATCAGACTTGGATTTAACACGAGAGTAACTTTATTCATTGGTTCATTGGGTGAGATAAAATTATTTAGTATGAAATTGCTGCTACTGAATATCATTACCATCCAGGAAGGAAAATGAATTCCTGGACAATTTTTTTTTTAGAGATCAATGTATTTTTGGAAAATAGAAGGTTATGATGCTAATAAGGGGAAGCCAGATCTCTAGGGTGACTCCCAATAATAACCATCCTTGTGGGCAACATGGAAATATCCCTCTGGAAATGCAAATAGGCACCTCCAGGTATGTGGGCTTCCCAGGTGATGCTCATGGTAAAGAATCCACGTGTCAGTGCAGGAGACACTGGAGATGCAGGTTTGATCCTTGGGTTGGGAAGATTCCCCTGGAGTAGGAAATACAACCCACTCCAGTGTTCTTGCCTGGAGAGTCCCATGAACAGAGGTGCCTGGTGGGCTATACAGTCCGTGGGGTCACAGAGTCAGACACGACAGAGCATGCACCTCCTGTGTGCAGACATTCTCCCCTGCCTCACCCCAAGCTCCTTTTTAAAGCAAGTTGTGGCACTTCATTGTCCCAGATCTCCTGTGAGGAATCAGTCTGCCACTCTTTTTTGCAAATATTGGAGCAATGCCAATGGAAACAAAAATTTTAAATTTTAATTCTACATATAAACCTTAGGAATTTTAGCTATAAATGAATAAGTTCCTTCTCTCTATCTCAATTTGGAACTCTGCAGCTGTGCAGAATGAACAGTGTTCATCAAAATGACTTTTAGCCTCTGTGCTGATAGGAAGAAGTGTTCTTCCATGCTGTGGGATTTCAATAGACATGAGCCTCCATCCTTTCTACTTCATTACACTTGCTAAAATATGCTCTCAGGGCTTCAGGATGTCCTCTGGGGGTGCTTGAGAATGTCATGTTAATTTGAAACAGACATCCAATATTTGGGAATACCACCTTGAAATTTATAAAGCATGGTGAAATCTAACCATTCTAGTGCCCTGTAACTGGCACAAATTTTAATCTTTACCTACCCCCCCAAACAGTTGCTACCCACTGGAAAACTACTATACCCTATTTTGTATAACCAGTTAAATTCTACCTGTGTTGATAATGTCCCATTAGTATCAATCATCTCTTTTTAATAGACTCTATCATATCTAATAGGCCAGACATGCTATGCCCTACACTTTTCTCATTTTAATCTTCATGCTTTTGAAGTTCATCCAAACTCACTTGTCTGAAAAGACTTTTAGTTCTGCTCATGTCCAATACCCCAAATGAATCTTGCATATTTTGATAGACATTGCAAACATTTGACAGCTTGAGGGCATTCAGAAAAACCTAACCACAGACTTGGACAGCTTTGACTATGGAATGAATAGAAATATGGGCAGTTTTGTTCTGGTGCTCAGAACATGAAGTAGAGTGCTAGGGTCTGTTAGGAGAGTCTATGTTATTAAGTCCATGTGTTAGAGAGTGAAACTGCTACAAAAGTTTGGGGGTGGCTGTTCTTTCCAAATTACTGATTAGTCTGGAGTGAACCAAAGTGAAATGGGACAATTCAATTCCAAGATCTTTTTTTTTTTTTAATCTGTAAATGTTTCAAAGACCAGATCACTTGTTTTGAAGTTAACCACTTTGAAGATCAGGTACCACGGATGGATCAGAAAGGAGAAAGAGATTACTATTCAGAGCTTGCATGAACCTAGAGAATCTAATGACAGTGTTTAAAACAGAAATTGAGCTTTGCAGGCTTACTTCAAGGAAAAGTGAAAGTCCATCCAATTTTAACAGACTCAACGGACAGAATGGAATGATCCAATGGCAAATGTACAACTAGGAATAAAAATTAGGCCCTTGAGACAATACAGTTTCCACAACAGCACAGACACCTAGAGAAGAACGATACACTAGATGATTTCCACAAACTCCCTTCCATCTGTCGTGAGGGACGGGCCCACAGGTCACAGGTGTAGATGGCCATAAAAGGAAACTTTGCCCTCAGGGGTTGTTCTATATCATAGAACTCAGAAGGCAGTTACTTGTAGTCCATTCACTAAAGACACACTCTTGGAATGCCACAATTCTGAAACTGAATCTTTTTATCTCTTGCTTTGTTATCTTGTACCCAGATTGCTTATTTGGAGCTGAAGAGTTGTCAGGTAATAGGCAAAGTCCATGTTCTTAAATAGCAGTAGCAATGCTTAATTAAAAACTGCAAAGATGAGTCTTTGAATTGGCTAGTGAATGTTTCACATGTTTCCAAATGAGTTATTACATACCATATAAATCTTAGTAGTAACATTAAGAAATAGGGCTTGGGACTTCCCTGGTGATCCAGTGGTTGAAACTTGGCCTTCCAAGGCAGAGTGCAGGTTTGATCCCTGGTAGGGGAGCTAAGATCCCATAGGCCTCTTGGCCAAAAAACCAAGACATAAAACAGAAGCAATATTGTAGCAAATTCAATAAAGACATTAAAAATGGTCCACAACAAAAAATTCTTTAAGAAAAAAAGGGCGGAGAATGTTAGTAGTGCTTACGTTTATTATATGATGGTATAAATGAGTCAGCATCAGTGTTTGAGAGTCGGGGGTCAGAATTCTAGGATTTGAATCCTTGTTTTGTCACTGACAATGTGACTTTATGCAAATCACTTAATTTCTCTGAGCCTCAGTTTCCTTTATTTCTCACCTGGGGATAGTAGGGTTGTTGTCTGAGGATTAAATGAAATATTATTTGGAAAGTACTTGAAAGAGTGCTTGATATAGAAAAAGTGCTCAGTGAACATAGTTATGTCTTCAGTGAGTAGAAGTTGAACCACATGGTCTTTAACAGTCTCTTAACTTTAACACATACATTTCCCCCCAGAAATTAAACTTTGAATAACACTCAAAACTATGCTTTTATATTTCTTTTGGTTGGGGTAGGAAGTGGAAACAATGAGTTGCAAAGACACAAATTCACACAGAAGAGTACAAAAGCTCATCTTTTCATCTCATTTCATATTTGATTAGCATGTGAAAGATGTCAAGATATCTTGATCCTCTTCTTTAGAACAAAGAAGTTATCTGGATAGAAGTACTAGAAAAGTAACTATGAGGTTTTTTTTCCTATTAAGTGATGGTGTCCAAAAAGCCACATATCACTTTGCAAGGAATGTAACTTGTATTAGTCATAGAACTGTAAAATGCTTGTTACCCAAACTTCCCTACTTAAAGAAATAATGTGCTCTCTGGATAGTCATATTATTTTAATGTCAAACATATTTTACGTTTTCTTAGCTACTTCAGTAGCCCCTTATTGTGTGAAGAAGGATGCCTATGATTTGCTGATTTTATAGGAATTTTGAGAAGTAGAAATTGGTGGTCCAAGGGAGATGGGATTTTGGAAACACTGCATTGGGACTTGATATATTTTGATTTTTTTCCCAACACTGTGGCTATGTAGGTTCTTGAATATTTCTTTTCTTGACTTATCCATTGTTGACTTCTTTATATCAGGACAATCTGCTCTTTGATCTCGGAAGCCCTGTTGTCTGTTTGGCTTGGGTCTATAGTTTACTATGCTGCTGGACTCCCTGGATTGGGTCCTGACCTGCCTCTGTCAGCCACACTGTCTGTAGCATCCCCTGGTACATCCTTTCTGGCCCTACCCTGTCTGCTCTGTGTTACCATTTGCCCAAGTCCTACTAAATCTTAAGCTTAAATAGCCTGAAATAAATCTCCTAAACCATATGTAAATGGTGAGCTATTTATGCTTAAAGTAGGAAGGGCCAAAACAGTTCAGTGTGAGAAAGGCATAGTAAAAATCCTATCAGGAAGTCCCCAGAGATGTTCAGGGAAGGTTCTCCAAACAACATTTAAATGTAATTACATATATTTACAGTTAGGTAAGTCATATTAACCCCCCCCACCCCGCCGCCGCCAAACAAACAAACAAGAACGATCTCGGTCTTCTGATTCTTCTTTTCCACCCCTTCCATCCTCACCTCTCCCAGACGTGAGAAGGAGAAATTATTTGAGTAACCTGATTGATGGTGACAGTGTTGGTCTGTATTTTTAAAGTAAGCGGTGGGGGAGGGAGGGTAATCTATTAAAAGAATATGAGATTGAAAAAAAAAGACAGATTCCCACTTTTCCATTATTTAGCCTTTCTTATATATATATATATATATATATAATATACATATAATATATATATTATAAATGAGTTTTATTTATTTATTTGTGGTCCATGCCACTTGGCATGTGGGATCAGAGTTCCCTGACCAGGTTTTAAACCCTAGCCCCTGGGCATTGGAGGTGAGAGCCCTAGCCCCTGGACTGCTAGCAAAGTCCCTGTCTTTGCTAAACTCTTAGGACTTTCCCAGTTCATAAGGGACTTGCCTTCTCATTGCCCACTGTATCTTTGCTATTAATTTACCCAAATGGACAGGCCTTCCTATATGTAGCTTGTGTTCCAGAACTCTTCTTACCTCTTGCTTCTTTTTTTTCTACCCTAGACATCACCATCCCAAACACATAAATAAAACCATCCATCTTGTTTCACCTCTCTTCAGAACTGTTAGATTTTGCTTGTCCCTGTCAAAATATGATCGAGTCCATGAAGATCACTTAAAATTATTTTTAAGGTAGGACTGATAGTTAACACCTCTATAGTATGGTATCCAATAAAGTTCTGAAATTAGGAAATTTTATAGGATGTGCAAATTGTGTAAAGTATATAATAGCACATTCATGATAGAGGTTTATATATCACTCATGTAGAGGGCAGGTATTTCTAATTGGCAGCAGCTCAACGTAGGGATTCTAATAGGCAAGCTCCTTCCATCTTCTGCCTTCAGGCTGGCCATGTGTCAGGCTAGTCATGGGAGTAAGAGTTTGAAGGAGCACGTGGGGAAGGGTTTTGTGGACCAACTCCCATCTCCACTGCCAGGGCAGCTGGAAAGGGTAGACAGGTGTGTGCCCAGAAAACAGTCTCACTATCCTCAGAGTGTAATGGTAGGAAAATTTCCATCTCTCCTATTAAACCTGTGTGCTATATTTCATAGATTAAGGAAAGCTATGTATGCTTTATGTTTTGCCTTTGTTGCCAGGAAGTTCAAAGTTAAATTTAGTCTTCAATTGATACAGTGATTCTTAACATAAATTTTTCTGAAGCAATTATCTTCTGTTTTCATTCTATGATCCTTTTCTTTTATCTTGGTTTTAATGGTCTGACTGCCTATGTACTGTAACTGAACTCAAGTTCCTTCTGGAAATCAGTGGAGGTAAAAATGATGAATAGAAATTTAATGTCTTTGAAGTACGGTGAGATTTTTACCAAATACCTCTGTAGGTATCGTGTGATTTGATCCTCTCACCAGCCTGGAATGCAGTCAGGGCAGGTATTTTTATTTCCCATTTACACATGAGGAGGATAAAGCTCAAAGATATTTAATTGAGTTACCCTATAGGGCAAAGCCAGGGCCCTGGGGTAGATTGTCAACCTTCCAGCCCTTTGTATGGCAGGGCTTCCACTGGCCACCAGGCACCCAACCTTTGGGATTTGCTCTAAGGGATAGGAATCCAGTAGGATATGGACTTTAATAATCAAACGAACATGTCAAGTTAGTATCACACAGACACTGTGCCTTGGTCACTTGGAATTAATGCAAATCAGCAAATAATAAGTCCTATAATAAATCAGTGCAGAGAAGGGTAGAAGAATGAAAGGGAAGGATAGGAATAACTCATTGCTTTTTTATTACTTTTTCCTTTCTGAAGGCATTCAGTGGAGGCCTGTGAGGAGGTAAACAGGTAAAGCTTAATCTACAACTGTATTCTGTAGTACAGAGTGCATCCAGCAATCTCAGTCAATCCATCACTTGCTGACAAAAGGCAGCAGGTCAGAGCATTTCTCACTCCAGCTCCCTTAGAGGAATCAAAAAACCTCAGTTTTGATGGCAGCAGAAAATCAGTGAACACTGCAGGTGCCCCTCCTCGTCATTAAGGTAATAGCATGAAGACAAATTTGATAGCCCTGTGGCTGGCACAACTGGAAACGACAGAGAATGCTCTGGTGGTTTTGTCTGAGTTGTTAGAATTCCTGGGGAGGTTAACAAAGGGTGCCATCATTGGAACACAAGCCAGTGCAGTTCTCTGTCAACACACGTGAAAAATCGGCCTTCCTGAACACTGCTGCCCTGGTGCTGAATTTTGTGACAAGTTCTAACAGCTTCATGCCTGTTCTAATTCCTCTGTTTGCTCTCAGAACTGGCATTTATAAAAATTAATCTGGATCAGAGAGGGTGACGAAGAGTACTTTTGAGGGACAAACATTTTAACCTTAAGCTTTGGCCAGGATTGGCGTAGAGAAGGCAAGCAAGAAACTTGTTATAAAGAAGAAAGCAAGCAAGCAAAGATGCCTATTGCTATTCATTTGTAGTATATCAACTTAGCCAGACCTTTACACCATGGGCCTGTGTGCTTCCTCAGTCACTTCAGTCGGGTCTAACTCTTTGTGACCCCATGGATCATAGCCTGCCAGGCTCCTCTGTCCATGAGATTTCCCAGACAAGAATATTGGAGTGGGGTGCCATGCCCTCCTCCAAAGGATCTTTCTGACCCAGGAATCAAGCCGCGTCTCCTATGTCTCCTCTGTCTCCTCTATGGCAGGCGGATTGTTTATTGCTGAGCCACCTGAGAAATTAAGATGAAGGGCACAGCCTACTTTTTCAAATTTCCTAAAAATTAAGAAAGAAAAATGTGGAAAACAGACAACTGGAGAAATATAATTTGTGCTATTTTGATTTTGCATTTGTGCTGTGTTAGCAAGTATAGTTAACACCTAATGATTAGACAAGAGCCCTCTGAATTGCCCTTCGTGATTTCTGAGCTTTCCCTGAAGCTCTGGTCAGACACAAGTCCCTTGGGTCATTTTCCCCCTCATCAGGTGTTACCAACATATTATGGAAAAGAGTCTTGCTAGATCTTGATTCTGGGCACCAGCATTCTCTGCAGAGGACTTCCAGGGACATGGTTTTCCTAGTATCTGTTGCTTCCCATGTTCTGTCTTCTTAATTCTCACAACTTCTGAGGCCAGTTTGTCACACTGGTCTTTCTCCAGATCTGTCCAATATGGAGGCCTTGAGCCAAAGGTGGCTATTTAAATTAAAATGAAAAAAAGTTAGAACTTACTTAATAAAATAAAAATTCAGTTTCTCACAAACACCAGCAATGTTTAAAGTATTCAGTAAGTGCATGTGGCTAGCAGTCACCACAGTGGAGAGTACAGATTATAGAACATTTTCTTCATCAGAGAAAGTTCTATTGGACAATTAGACCTTTCTCTTGGAATCCTAGTAGCTTGTTCCCTTTCCATACTTCTGGTCATACATATACGGCCAACAGGCTACTCTCAGCCCCTCAGTCCCCCCCAGAAGTATACCAGACTCCTCATTCCTTAGAGCTGGAGGCCAAAATGATTATTGGCCCTGGTGATTGTTGGTACTGTTCAGTCACTCAGTCATGTCCTACTCTTTGCGACCCCATGAACTGCAGCATGCTAGGCTTCCCTGTCCTTCACTATCTCCTGGAGTTTGCTCAAACTCACATATAGTTGGTGACGCCACCCAACCATCTCATCCTCTGTTGCCCCCTTCTCCTCCTGCCCTCAATTTTTCCAACATCAGGGTCTTTTCCAGTCAGTTGGCTCTTTGCATCAAGTGGCCAAAGTATTGGAGCTTCAGCTTCAGCTTCAGCCTCAGTCGTTCCAGTGAATATTCAGAATTGATTTCCTTTAGGATTGACTGGTTTGACCTCCTCACTGTCCAAGGAACTCTCAAGAGTTTTCTCCAACACCACAGTTCAAAAGCATCAATTCTTCAGTGCTCAGCCTTCTTTACAGTCCAACTCTCACATCCATATATGACTACTGGAAAACCATAGTTTTGACTGTATGGATTTTTGTTGGCAAAGTGAATATCTCTGCTTGTTAATATGCTGTCTAGGTTTGTCATAGCTTTTCTTCCAAGGAATAAGCGTCTTTTAATTTTGTGGCTGCAGTCACCATCTGTGGTGATTTTGGAGCCCAAGAAGATAAAATCTGTCACTGTTGCCACTTTTCCCTCATCTGTTTGCCATGAAGTTATGGGACCGCCTACCATAATCTTAGTTTTTTGAATTTTGAGTTTTAAATCAGGTTTTTCCACTCTCCTCCTTTACCCTCATCAAGGGGCTCTTTAGTTCCTCTTCACTTTCTGCCTTTAGAGTGGTATGATCTGCATATCTGAGGTTGTTGATATTTTTTCTATCAATCTTGACTCCAGCTTGTGAGATATCTAGCTCTGCCCCTAAAGATACCAGAAAATATTTTCCTTTTTACTTTAGTCTAAGACCTATTTCTCCACGTTCCTCTATCAGGGCTATAGCAAATGGGGACATCCATTTCTCTCAAAGGAATCCTTACTGCCCCCCTTCAAGCCCAGAGCTCACCCCTCCCCACCAGTATTCAGTTAGGCTTACAGTTCCAATAAGTCAGTCACAAAATTATCTGACACTGGAGCATTACCACATTGTCCATGCTTGTGGCATTTTAGTTACTTGAATGCTTTAAGAGTATTACTGTTTTAGAACCTATCAAATGCCAGTGCCTCAGGTTGAAATATTCCTGCTTCTCTCCCCACAATCTTCAGCTAACTACTATTGATACTTCATGTTTAAATATTGCTGTCCCAAGAAAGCATTCTCTCTCCATCCTGGCTGGATTAATATCTTAATACCTATCTCTGTCTCCTTTCTTCATAGCTCCTGTATGTTCTTCTCTTGTACTAACTGCAGATGCTCTGATTAAGTACAACTAGAGCCAAGTAGAAGGATCAGAAAGGCAGAGAGAAATCCATGTGAGATCCCGGAAGGTGGAGATCCTGGGTGCAAATGAGATCATCTTGAGGAAAGAGCAGAGTGTCTACAACTGGATCTTAGGGAAATCCTTCAAGGGGGCAAAGAAACAACTGGAGTCCATACATACAATACAATACAGAAAGAGAAGCGGGATTATTTCTTAGAAGATAAGGGAGGAGAAACAAGCAAACAGGAAAAGTTGGTTCAGCCAACTTTTCATCTAACAGTTCATTTAACAGCCCTTTTAAAAACAAGTTAGAATGAATACAACACCTTCATGGTTATAAAATAAAATTTTTCATGTGAAATCCCCTCTGGCCCACCCTCAAAGACTAGTCTGAGTAACTACTCTTTTTTTTTTTTTATAGTTGTGCTTTTTTTTTATTGTAACGGTCTTATTTAGTTTATTTTTTAATTGGAGGATGATTTCTTTATAAAGTTGTGTCACTTTCTGCCATACAACAATGCGATTGGAAACTACTCAATGTTGCATCCTTCCAGTGTGTTTTCGTTCTTATCTACCCATATATGTATATATACATATTATATGTAGCTTTATTTTACATACAATGATATTTTACATATAATATATATTACATACTTTGTCATATTTTGTGCATTCAAGGAAAAGTACCATATAAATAGCTGCTAAACATGTTAAAAGATACTCAGATTCATTAGGAATTGGACTTGAAGCTCTAAGCAAGAAAGAAGACAGCCTTTTCATTCATCAGCTTGGAGAGGATTAGAAAGATCAATGATATTTTCTGTTGGCAAAGAATCAGGGAAATGGACACTAAGACTGTAATTTGTCAAGGCTGTTTTTGGTAGGCAATTTTCTGAAATATATCAAATGTATACTTTTTGAACCAGCAATTCTAATTCTATATCCTAAATAAATTATGATAGGGGCAGAAATAAAATTTGTATAAAAATATTCATTGTAATATTGTCAATAAAATGGAGTATTTAAAATAGCCCAGATGTTCATCAATAAATTAATGGATAAATAAATTGAGGTATACTTCTACTACTCTGCTATTAAAAAGAACAAGGAAGATACCAAATTGCCAAGATTTACTATTCAGTGAAAAGAAGAAAATAACAGAACAGTGCATAATATTATTCTAAAATGAAAAATATGTGTTTTTGTATATGTGTCAAAGTCTCAATTATGGAAAAATAGAACTGTGCCTGTAGCAGGGTAAGGTATGCCAAATGGCTTTGTGGACTCTTTATACAATAATTCAATGCAAAGATAAATGCTATTAAAATGTCAGTATATCTTAATAGCCTAAAGAGTTGTTGCTACTGTTTTCTAAATGTACGGTCTAATGATGCGAAATTTAAAAGCTGGACTGTTTTTGGAGTTTCCTGTTGGTACAGTGGTTAGGACTCTGTGCTTCCATTGTAGGGGGCATGAGTTCAATCTCTGGTCAGGAAACTAAAATCCTTAGATGCTGCTCTGTGTGACAAAAAAAGATTAAAAAGTAAAGTTAAAAAAATAAATATAAAAGTAGCACCTCCTCTAGATATGTTGTCTTTCTATTAAGTAGTTTTCTTTATCACTTTCCTTTCATTGAGCTTCAACATCAAGAGAGAGACTATAGAGACCTATTTTATTGCCTATATTTTACAGTTGAGGAAATGAAAATCCAAATGAAAGGATTTATCCAGGTCCATTTGAGTTGTTGGCAGAACCAGAATATCACCCAAAGTAGTCTGATATCTGTTTCTGTCTGTTTACTTTTACTGAAGATCCCTAAACTCTACTCAAACTTACTTCCAATTTTCCAATGTTATTTTACACAGTGTGATCTTATAATTTAGGCTTTCTTTACTACTCTGACCCCTGCAAAGTGAAAGTCGCTCAGTCGTGTCTGACTCTTTGTGACCCCATGGACTATATAGTCCATGGAATTATCCAGGCCAGAATACTGGAGTGGGTTGCCATTTCCTTCTCCAGGGGATCTTCCCAACCCAGGAACTGAACCCATGTCTCTTATGTCTCCAGCATTAGTAGGCAGATCTTTATCACTGTGCCACCTGGGAAGTCCAGTGTGGTATATGTATGCACATACACACACACACACACACACACACACACACACACACACACACATACATATACATATATACAGTGTCTTACTCCTTTCAGGAGACTTAATACAATGTGACAGATGGGTAGCTTACAAACAACAGAAGTTTATTACTCACAGTTTGGGAGACTGGGTCTGAGACAGGGAACCAGAATGGATGGGTGAAGACCCTCTCCCAGCCTCCGGACTTCTTGTTGTGTCTTCACATGGTAGAGAGGGCTAGGGAACTCTAGATGTCTCTTGTAAAAGAACACTAATTCCATTCATAAGAGCTCCATAGTCATAAACTATCACTTTCCAAAGGCCCCACTGCCTATCATCATGTTGGGCATTAAAATTTCAACTGGTGAATTTTGAGGGGACACGAATATTCAGACCATAGTACATCATTTTACCTCAGTCATTTAAAAGTAAGTTCAGACATAATAATAGTTTGCTCCAGTTAGCTCAAAATGTATCTCTTAGGAACAAGGGCCTTCTTCTAAATTTAACTTCATATATTACCTAATAAGATGTGTATATTAAAATATCCCCATTTGTCCTAGTAATGTCTTTCTTTTTATTTTTTTAATTACAGATCCTTTCCAGGATTACACATTTCCTTTAGTTTCCTTTAATTGAGAAGCATAATCCTACTTTTTGTGATCTATCATGATATAGACATATTTGAGGAGTCACGCCATATCTACAACATCTCACAATCTGCATTTTATCATTAATTTGATTTAGGTATACTGTTAGATTTAGGTTCACCATTTTTGGCAAGAATACTTCTTAAGAAGTGTTATGTCTACCTCTTGAGACATCAGAGGCACGGCATGTTGTTTGTCCTGTTATTGGCGGTGCTATAAGTTGGATCCCTTGATTAAAGTGGGTCCACTAGGGGTTTTGGATTCCCAGGGGGCGCAGTGGCAAAGAATCCACTTGCCAATGCAGGAGACACAAGAACAGAGGACAGAGGAGCCTGGTGAGCTACAGTCCATGGAGTCACAAAGAGTCAGGCATGACCGAGTGACTGTTCTAAACATAGCATTCCTCTGTAAAAAAGAGGCTTCTTCTTTCTCACCCATTTTGTTCTCGTCCTCCATTATCACTCTGTCTGTGTATCTTGAGTATTACTACAGACTCATGGATTTATTAATTCTATTCAGTGCATTATTATCTATTATCATCATTATTCTTTCTGATACTGGAAATTGCCCCAAATTTGGTCAGGGTCAGTCCCCTCAAACCAGCTCCCACATGCTTTTTACAAGTTTCCATCAATCTTTTGGGGCTTACCTGTTGGCTCAGATGGTAAAGAATCTGCCTGCAATGCAGGAGTCCTGGATTTAATCCCTGGATGGGGAAGGTCTCCTGGAGAAGTGAATGGCTACCTACTCTAGTCTTCTTGCCTGGAGAATCCCACGGACAGAGGAGCCTGGTGGGCTACTGTCCAAGGGATCACAATCAATCTTTTATCACTTCCTTGCTTTCTGGCAGAGCTTCTGCCCAACCGTCAACCTTGATCAACTGTGGACTTTGGTCAGTGAACAAACACTGGTAAATACTGCCAGAAATAAGACTGGAGCTTTCCCCATTACTAATGTGGTGTGATTGGGCTACCGTTAAGGTCTGGGGAAGGGAAAGCTCCCAAAGAAATCTGTCACGAAGACCAAATTCTTTAGCAGAAGAGCGGAGGAGGGGATTGAGGATGTGTGTATATGTGGGGGGCTTTATCTTAGTGGCTTGAAGTCACACGGAGGGAGGTTCATGAAAAGCTAAGTATTTATATATATAAATATTTTTTTGAACTATGTTGCCTGTGGAATTTTTTCAGTCGCCATGTCACCACCTGCCATCTTGTCGTCTCCCATCTTGTCCACCTCCCCTGTCTGATGCTTTTCTCTTCCCAGCTGTTTAATCAAACAACAAAAACTACCAAATTTTTCTTCTTTCCTTTAGAGCAGCTTGAACCTTTTTCTTTCTTGATTGATGTCTTTCATGTGCCTCAAGTTTCACTTTCCAACTAAATAAGGGTATCAAGAATCTGAAACAAAGATATTTTGGCGTCAAAATTAACTTGGTATATTTTACCTTACAAGAATTGGAAGGAATCCACTAAAAGATTTAGCTACAAGTTTTTAATCCTCTTTGTAAGAACAGCTTCAGTGGAGGAGAAGGGAAAGAAGCTGGATTGCAAAGACTGAGTAAATTGGAGGAGAGAGAATTGAAACTGTGAAGGACCTTGATTCCTTCAAGATGGCTGTTCGAAAGGAGAAGGGTAGGGCAGTGGCTAAAAGAGATGGGAATGTTGGGTAAAATTTTTAACAGTTCAAGTAATTTGATTACTCTGAAATGCTAATGAAAAGGAGTCAATAGACAGCAAAAGAAGATATTCAGTGAGGTGGTGGGGGAAGGACATACCTAGGAAACAGGAGAATTTCTGTTGCCACAGGAAGGAAGAAAGAAATGGCTACAGATGCAGGTCAGTCTCTGCAGAAGACTGAGGAAACTCCCATCTGATTGATGCTCCCCCAACCTCCCACTTTCCCCTCTCTCTATTCTCCTTCTTCTTCATTTCTGTGAGTGAGTAGTCAGATTTCTATTAGGAATGGACAAGGAAATGATGAAGTAGGTGTCCAAAGAAAGCAAATGAGTTCAGACAGGAAACATGGAAGGGTTCCTATTAGCAAAAGAGGGAGTTTTTGAGGTTGGAGATCATGTATTTTATTATAGTGTCACCATTCTGCCCATTTTTGTGATATTTGTTCAGCAGCCTGGTTGTAGGCATGTAGAAGATGGTTTTCCAGAGTTAGTGTTTTGCTGGACACCTGGGATGAAAGAGTGACAACAAAGGAATAAGTATGAGGGCCAGAGATTGGTTGAAGTATTGGATTTCTGGTTTGGAAAGGATACAGCAACAAGAAAGAGCTGATAATTTGGTAAAAAAAAAAAAATTGCCCTTTAGAGCCTGGGATGGAATCTTTATCACTCATTTCCTGCTTACTTTGTTGATTGAGTTGTAAATTTTAAGTACCTCATCAGAAAGCTTCAGTGTGAAATTGAAAGTATTCCTTTGTGTCTGACTCTGCAACCCCATGGGCTGTAGCAGGAACCACCAGGCTCCTATGTCCATGGGATTCTCCAGGCAAGAATGCTGGAGTGAGTAGCCATTCGCTTCTCAAGGAGATCTTGACCCAGGGATTGAACCCAGATCTCCCTCATTGCAGGCAGATTCTTTACCGTCTAAGCCATCAGGGAAGCTTCAGGGTTCTCATTAAATAGCTTTTATCAAAATTGCATGAGGCTATTTGGGTTTACACATTCCAACCTTGTATTTTTCTGTTTTTGTTGTTGTTGCTGATGAATGCGTTATCCTAGGAAGAATCAGATTTTGCTGAAGTTAGTGTATTTGTGCTGTGATTAAAGTAGTTAGGAATTAGAAATCCTAGATTCTAACCCTTTTTTCTGGCAGCAGTGAGCTATGTGACCTTAGAGAATTATTTTTAATTCTCTAGGCCTTGGTTTCTTTTTTTTGAATGAAGGTTTTGGTATTTTGGTGTAGATTTGGTATAGATTCTCTAAAATTCCAGCTATAACATGCCAGAAATTCATGGATGTGTGCAATTCTTTGACTCCGTCTATGGGTTTCCAATGAAGAGACAGCAATTGTTTTTAAAAACATTGTATATTTATCCTACTGTATGGATATTTCCAAATGAAGATCCATGAAACTCAAATATCTCTTTGCAACACCATTCCACGATCAGGCTGCTCCCTCCAAGTTTTTAAGCTTAGTTAAAAGAGATGATAGTGATGAACATGGTTTAGGTCCATAGCAGAAAATTAAAGACTTCCATGGGCTTAGAGAAAAAAGATATGAGTTGGTTACACTTCTTAGGAGTTATAATCTTTATATAAAAGAGAAAGATTTATTGATTTTTTATCCTGAAGCTGCAATTCACTTCTAACTTATTTATTGGATAAGAAATGTGTTGAATTTTGGGGTATGAAGTATGAAGCATGAAGGAAGTCACTCAGTTGTGTCTGACTCTTTGCGACCCCATGGACTCTGCAGTCCATAGAATTATCCAGGCCAGAATATTGGAGTGAGTAGCCTTTCCTTTCTTCAGGGGATCTTCCCAACCCTGAGACTGAACCCAGGTCTCCAGCATTGCAGGCAGATTCTGTACCAGCTGAACCACAAGGGAGGCCCATTTTTGGGGGTGGGTATGGGAGAGCTTAATTCTAAATCTTTAATTCAAACAGGGGTTTCAAGTTTTATGTTTTTGTTAGTCACAAAAATTTAACTCCATTCAGATTTCTGAGTTCTTGAATCATTGATATCATAATGTAAATGAAAATTAAAACCAACTAAAATCCATCGAAGCAAGAAAAAAGAGCAGTATGAACTTTGGCTGGCAGACTAGTCTCTTCTGTTCTGTTGTTCAGTCTCTTATGAATGTTCACTGGTAGATGAAAATTGCAAGGGATGATATAAAATGATGCATCTGTTTTGAAATAACATATCTAATCTTCTGCTCCAGAAGATATTCACAGTGTTTGACAGCAAGCTCTAATACATATTCATAACCAACACACTTTGTAACCAAGGGAAATTGAGGCAAGTGCAATGGAGTGAAGCATGAGGAAGCGGCATGCTAATTTTAAATTTAATTATAGAGATGGGGAGAAGGATGCATTGAGATAGTATATCCTCATTCAGCTGTCACTGAACCTTACCCAAAACTCATGCCACAAATTTGACAGAAAAAAAATACTAATTTTGGTGAAGTGATTGATTAAACTAGCAGTTCTGGGGTAAACAAGATTCTGAGATCCTACTAGAAACTATTTTTTAAAATTTATTTTCAATTGGATAATTGCTTTACAATAATGTGTTGGCTTCTGCCATACAAAAACGTGAATCAGCCATAAGTATACTATTTTTTTTTAATGTAGAGGAAAAGAAGCACTGCAGAAGTCTAATCGTCTTAAGGAAAACAATTTTTTTTTCTCAGAGGAAAGAAAGATTTCCAGTCCATGCAAGATTTCAGTTCATGGAATGTCTTTGACATGTTTAAATCCTAAATTCAGTTTGAAATTAGGAAAAGCATTAATTGCTGTGATTCTTGTGATGATTTTACTTTTGGTAACCTAGAACCACATGTCATTCAGTGTGATCAATATGTCTGAGGTCCTCACTGCAGTATAAGGATTTGAAGAGCAGAGACCTCTGCTATCTTATTCAGAGCTAGTTTGGCATGGATCAGACATTTTATAAATACTTGTTCAATGAATGAATAAATAAATCTACCTCATGCTCCCTTGTATGGGCTACATGTTCAACATATATGGGTCAATGGGTAGAGATCGAAATATTTCTCAAAGTGACTTACAGCTCACCATTTGATATTAATTTTCAGAATCTGAAGGAAAATGCTTGACAGTGCGTAAGGGCAATGAGTGTGACATGTTAACCCACTATCAGTTTTGAAAAACACTGCAGATTTCTGACCAGATTGGATTGTGCCCTCTCCATAGTTTTAAAGCAGGACTTGTATTCTTGTCTTAGGCAAGTCCCTGTTTATAGAATAGGAAAAAAGAAGAAAAATTATCTTCCTTTTACTCATTATAAAATATTGCTATAGGAAAAAGTTAAAGAAAAAACAAACATAAACATCATTTCTAAGAGGTGGCGTATTTTCAAAGGATTAAGTGTCTGGTTTGGGAATGTTTCGCTCTATGTTGCCAGCAAATTTGTTTGTGCTCAGGCTTACTAGAACTATTTTTTAGAAACCAATCAGTGACTCTTAAAAAAGAATGAGAACACCCCAGCTTGGTGAGGGTCTTGCATGTAAGCAATATCATACTTTGTTAATGAAAGTGGAAATTTGGTCTTTTGGAGGACGATTTGGTAAAATATACCGAAAGCTTTAAGAATGTGCAAAGTCTTTGATGCAGCACTTCTAAGGAATTTCCCTCAGGAAATAATTTGATAACTAAGCAAAGATGTATGTGCAGGAATGTTTGTTGCAGGGTTATTTATTTGGAATGGGAAAGCACTAGAACAATTGAAGTTTTTAATAATGGGGAGTATAATTGTATTTCTTCTCCATAGAAGATTGTGTGGCCATTAAAATGATGTTAAAGACAAATATATATTACACAAGGCATAGCTAGATGGTATGATATAAAATGGAAAAAGCACACAAGGTATACATTAATAAATCATCACACAATTTTGTAAATAATGCATAAGTATTTCTGTTTCTGCCTAGGTAAAAAGTCTGGTAGGCTGATGGCATTATGGAGGATTTTAAATTTTGGCTTGTTTATATTTTGTCTTTTCTATGGTAAACATGAATTATTTCATGCAAAAAGTAAATAATTTCAAAAATGGGTTGGCATACTCATATGTTCTAATTGAAAGTACATGATCTCTTCCTGATGAAAAGAAAGGGCTATCAAGTATTTTAAAAAGCTGTATTTTCAGAAGTTTGAACTTAGGTTTAGTGCTCAGTTTTTATATAAGTTACAGTGAAATCCAAATCTTGACAAAGCTGAAAAGCTGAAGAGAATTTTAAAGTTCATGCTTTTTAATTTTTTTTTTTTTTTTAAAGCTCACAAGAACTGGCTGTAGCTGCAGAAGATGCTTTCTAGGCAAAAAAAAGATTTTTAGAATATT